>GL380647.1:0-16362 GCA_000143925.2 Caenorhabditis brenneri
TTTTCTTAAGTTTATTCACTGGGTTCAGATACTTCACATGAAGGGGTATTGTTTTTATATCTCACTTTCGCTTTGACCGATTTGCTTTGATATGACGGACTATAGAGAAAAAAAATTCTGTATCACATCACCATAAGTTCAGATAAACTCTTCTAGTTTTAATACTTCGTCCCAACGATTTTTCTCATCTGCATCATTTTAGGTTTTGAGATTTGCCTAACCTTTCGTACTCAGTGTGCAATTTATCATCAGTGTTTCTTCACTAACATAACTGGAATCTATTCAGCCTATACTGCTTTATAAATTCTATGGTAAACTCCTGAAAAACTTGCCGTAAGTGTATAACACTATGAAACTTATTTCTGTTTCAAATAGTTCATTATTCTTGCCTGAATCGTTTTTGTTGTTGGTATATTAGCACACATCGGGATCATAAAAGAAACCTATTTTCCTTTGATTTTTGCTGCCCGAAACAACTTATTGTTCTTAAAATTTGAAACAAAGTGATAAAAAGTTTCCGAAACAGTGAAAACTTCAAAAATTGTATTGCGGGAATGAGTACTTTACCCTAAACCCCGAATAGGAATATGAAAAAATTTTTTTTGTATTTTGAAAATTGGAAAAAAAACACCCGTTTCTAGAGCACCTCAATTTTTATTGCGAGTTCTTAAGTCATTGATACTCCTGATGTAACTGGCTGGTCCCATTGATTAATCTCAGAGTTTGCTTCACAGTCTTATCAGAATCAATTTGCAAAGTTTCATGAAACTTCTTTACAAATGAGATTCATATAATCAAGTCTGTTTCAAATTCTCTGTATTTTCGTGAAGCCTTGAGCTCTACAATTGTTTAATATAATGAACTAAAAAACGTTTTTTCTACTTATATGTAAACTTCTTTTTTCAATCCGGGTTTTGGTTCTCACAAAAATCATGCTGTTATCCTGTAGATTGTCAAGCCATTTACACATTTCTAGGTTTCCGAAATTGAAGAATCATTTTTGAATACTGCTTCAGAAACTCCACAAATAGAAATCCCGCTTCTCTCGGGAGTTCTGACATATTAAATACCCCAATAAAAATTTTTATATCAAAACTACCGTTCTACAGTTTTAAAACAATAAAAGAAGGAGAAAATCATAAAATATTCGTAGTTTTAAAACAGTTTCAAAGTCTTCATTTCTGATAGTTTACATTTTTCTGAAGATTCGACTGCATTTTCTACAGGCTAAACATTTCAAAACACATGGTGGCGGCATCGAATTACTCCTGAACGTTTGAAATTTTGAGAAAAGGTTGCCGTTACAGAAAGTTCATGAATAATTGCTTTCATCGAGAATGAGTCGTTACACAAAAGAAATGTTCTTTAAAATCTAGGATCTCGAAACTGTTTCATAATCACCATATCACTTTGAAAATTTTCGTGGAGGTGGTAAGAAATGGAGAGGGAATCGGTTTTTTTCAAGTACTACTATAGCTTTGAAAAAAGATGAAAACCCTAGAATAGCATCGAAATGCTCCCATACAGTCAGAAACCACTGAAAACAAGGACTGAAGAAATAGTTTATTGCTGTTTCCAACGTTTAGAAATAACTTTTTGGGTTTCTCTGAATGCTGGAAGTTTTTTAACTTATGAATAAAACAAGAAACTTGCTCAACAATCGAAAATTTCGTAACTGTTTCATAGTCACCATATCACATTGACATCCTTTTTCAAAGTTAATGTGAACTTTGCTGACGGAACTGATCTTCTTCATACAATACTGTAGCTTCAAAAAGTATTCAAATTGATTTACAAGAATTCTAGTAAAAACTATCCTCACTGTCTCAATGAACTGTTTCAAAATCTTCAGAAAAGATGTTTAGGGATTTCATCTGGAATGATCCGTTAGTGGCCACATTTTTTTTTCAAAACTACAATTGGTTACTGTTCTAAAGTTCCCATAACTTTGGTTGGACATTTTTTCCGGAATTCTAACATTGCGTCATGGAATACTGTAACGTTTCTAAACGTTTAGAACGTCTTCAATTTTTTTATATGTTTCAAAACCTTTAGAAATTATAGGAATTATGGCTTTGGTTTGATCCGGAATTACCTTTATTTCTTGTCAACTGAAATTGTTTGAGCACTTTACCCTAGAAACCCAAGTAGAAATCTGAAAAAAAATACATTTTGAAATTTAAAATTGAGAAAAAAACACCCGTTTCAAGAGCCTCATAACCTTTGTTAAGGGGTTTTGTGTCGTTCATTAGACGCGCTCATCGAAAAATTCCTATCAATTTATTTCGAAAATCACTTATGAATTAGAGTTCCAATGTCCTATACAACCTTTAGTTTACATTTTTCTGAGGATTAGACTGGTCCATCCACTACCTAAACACTTCACACATGAGGACAGCATTGAATTATTCACAAACGTTGAAAAATGACTGGAAACCAAACCAAAAAAGTTGCAGTTTCAGAAAGTTCAGTAATAATGCTTTGGCTTTCATCTAGAATTAACAGTTGATGAAATAAGCAACAAAAAACACTATACACTTACTTCACAATCGAAACTGTTTCATAGTCACTACATTCCTTTGAAATTATTCTTGGAGCTGGTAAGGTTTGTAGAATTTTTTCAAGCACTACTGTAACTTCAAAAAGAGATAAAAATTCTTGAATGACATCGAAATATTCCCAAACAGTCAGAAACAACTAAAACCCATTTTTAAGAAATAGTTTATTGCTGTTACCTAACGTTTAGAAATTACTTTTCGAGTATTTCTAAATGCTGGAAGTTTTGAATTATACGAATAAAACTAGAAACATGCCTAACAATTAAAATTTTTCGTAACTATTTCATAGTCACCATTTCACATTTACATATTTTTGTGAAGTTGATGGGAGCTTAGCACACTCAGGTGACCTTTTCAATAGACTACTGTAACTTCAGAAGGTTATCGAATTGACTTACAAGAAATCTAGTAGAAACTGTCCTCATTGTCTGAATGAACTGTTTCGAAATCTCCAGAAATGATGTTTGGGGATTTCATCTGCAATGTTTCGATATTGATCCGAGAGAAACATTTTTTTTCCTTCCCAGCGGTAGGATCTTTTCGATGTAAGAGGCGGCCTTGTAGAGCACAAAAAGTTAAGCATTTTGGTGAAGAGACGGCCCGGAATTTGTTATCCGCGGCCGACTTATGACAAAAGGCCGCGGCCGGCCGTCTGACAGCCCTGCTTGGCACTAGTAGTTTTTTGCTGTTTCGCAAAGTTAAGTAATAATGTTTTAGCTTTCTTCTAGAATAAAGTTTAGCAGATATGAATAAAACTAGAAAGTTGCCTAATGAGTTGAAATGAAATTTCCAAACTGTTTCATAGTTACCATATTACATTGGAACTTTTTTTCTGATGTTGATGGAAGCTTTGGTGATTTTCCCCATAGACTGCTGTAGCCACAAATATTTCTCTAATTAACTTACAAAAAATCTAGTAAAAACTACCCTCAGTCTGAATGAACTGTTTCAAAATGTTTAATTTTTTTTCAAAACTACCCTTGTTTACAGTTTCAAACTTCCCATAACTTGGGTCAAATTCTGCTTCCAGAATTCCAACTCACCCTGTAAACTAGCACTGTACCGTTCTTGCAAGTTTAGAACATCTTCAAACATTTAAAAAATTTACTTGTTTCAATTTGCTCCTAAGTAAAACTCAGTATATTTTTCTTGACTGACCTCATGTTTTCTAGAAATCGGTACCATAGTTTTTAAGAAAAAATCCTCAAGTTGAATTGTTAGAAACTCTGGGAACTTCACCTGAAATGGCAAGTCCTGGAGGTCTTCTAACTTGAAAATCCCAAATTTTTGAACCAAAGTTACTGTTTCTAAGTCTCCATATCTCGACTTCCGATTCATATATCAACGTTATATACGATACTCCTATAGGAATACTGCAGCTTTCCAAAACCATGAAGGTCTCCTTTTCTCAAAACTGTTTCTCATTTCAAAAAGAAGAAGGACAATTTCTCAATTTCATCTGAAAACAGCGGCGCCATAAAACACTCGATTTCTAAAGTCCCTGTCAATTCCCCCCCCCCCCCATCGCCCGGGGGCCCGACTATAAAATAACTCATCGTAAGGTGGTTTTACGAGCACCCTATTCGCCAGCTGTCTTCTCTTTTTGTCGTTCATCCCCCCCCCCCCCCTCATCCCTTATTTCTACTCCTCCCGGTTGGATCTTCTTCAAAACTAGGTACCCCAGGGCCATATATCTTCGTCTGACGGTGTTCTTTGTGTTTATATGTTCTTCTCGTGGAGAATGGATCCAGGGGAGCGGCGCTGGAGCGGGGAAGATGGGGCAACATTCAATTGTTTTCTGAGGGTTTCTCCCCCCAAAAACCGATGACCGTTGCATTTTTGGGGAAGAAGGAAGAATGAGAGAGAGCTGGAAAAATATTGAATGGACTCGGAGCTCTCAAGAAAGAAATTGGTGGAGAAGAACATCATTTTTCATGCGAGACTTGTCAGATGGCGAAGAAGAATCATCAAGGGTCAATTTTTTTTTACTGTTCCTTTGGCAGCATTTGTTTTAGGGGCTCTTAAAGAAAAGGTTAGACATTTATGCACAGAAAGACCCGAATCGGAATAGCTGTTTATTTTACTCACCATCTTGCCTACTTTCAGAAACTGGGGAAAAAAGTTGGGAACCAAGTGGTTTCAATTTTTCGGGACTCTTTAGACAAGCAAGACTTTACTGGTTGAATACCCGTACGAAGAACTGAATAATCACAAAGACCTGAACTTGAGCTAAACCAAAGAAGTGAAATTGAAAATTTTTCAAGAAATTCTAGATGGTCTACCCCTGCTTTGGGCTTTCAGTAGGTTTTTCTGATAATAGCACATTGTAAATGCAGCAAGACTGTGCAAATTCTAAAGCAGATGCAAAACAATTTTCACAAGTTTGGCTAGGTTGTGAAGCTGAAAATAATTTCGAAAAATTTTTTCTGGTATTTGGGTGCGGTTGATATTTTTGAACAGGAAACAAATATTTAATTTGCCTAATTCCGATCTGTGAACGTTGAAAATTAAGTCGAGTCTGTGGAACTGTGAAATCCGAAAGTTTTTAGCGTAGCATCCCTTCAAAATGAACTATGAACGCTGATTTTTTCTAGGAGATATAGAGCCTGGAAAACAGAAAATATACTTTGCTGTCTTTCCAGATTCATTGGCTGAAAAAAATACTAGAAATATAACTTGGCACATGCAATTTCCATAAGAATCTACTAGATAATTTTCGCTAAACTGTTTACATGAGACTATAAAATATGAGTTAACACAAAAGTTCACCAACACACTGAAACGAATGTTTTTTGGGCTCCTTCAGTAATTATTCAGTCGGGTATTTCCAAATTTTGGAATCCAAAATTGCCTAGTAATAATAACATCAATCAAACTACTCATCAATCAGTAACTTCTTGAAACGGTAAAATTTGTTTTTTTTTTCAGGTAACATATAAATGTTGTTATGTTCCAGGTTTTACAAACTTCTAGAGTTTTTGTTTTTGCTGTTTCACAGTATTCGTTTTTAAAATTGGTCGAAGTTGTGAGTTTGAAGCTACCATCACAGTTTTTATTTCACTTATAATTTACAGAGTTGGTGAAACCGGTCTTTTTCATGATTATCACACTGTAGAAAGAATTAAAGTGTACTGGTTTTCCAGAAGTTTCGGATCCCAAGTCATAGAAAAAAAAGCGTAAAAATTCAGAAGTGACACAAATTCGGTGCTACCCCGCATTAGAACTGACCGCATCAGAACTGACCCGTATTAGAACTGGCCGGATTAGAACCGGGTACTTTCGAAGTATCTGGAAACTCGAAAAATTGAGGAAATGTTTAGGGCCACAATGTCATATTCTGTACGAAAATTCAGCCTCGAGCCGCAACTGAGAGCTTGAATATGGCCCGGTTCTGATCCGGAAAGTTCTAATACGGGACAGTTCTAATGCGGGGCAGCACCACAAATTCAGACTGGAACAATTGCAGAAACAACAATCGGGACTTAATAGTTCAGTGAAACAGGGAGGATAACTGGAAAGAATCAATTGTCATAGTTCCAGGCAAATTTCTGAATGTCTCGAAACTGAAATTATTCATGTTTCATCTAACAGCTATTGGCTTGACTGTGAGGAGTTTTGTTGTTATTCCTGTTCAGTGTTCTAAATGGAATTCAATGTTTCAATCAGATAGTTTCAGTTTACTTTTCATGAAATATAGCATTCCAATTGGGAATTCTATATCTTGAAATGTAGCACAGTGCCCAATCCACTTAACGTTAAATGGAAGTTTTCAGTTCGTTATAAAATGTTTCTGAAACTGTAAAACTTCAGTATTGGGGTCGGAAATTTTGACTTCCAAATACAAGAGTGTAGGCTTTTTGAGAGCTTTCAAGATACATTTTCGGACAAGCTAGAGTCCCAACATTCCTTGACTATTGCTCCTACAGTTACAGTTTCAGTGAAATGTTAAAGACATGAGAGTTTCGAAGGGTACTTCAGTATTTACAAGATGGTCGGTGGAATACGTTTGTGATAATTTTTTTACAATATTTTCAAACCACTAGTATTCTAGAAAACAGCTGGAAATTCTCTTGAAACCGTTATGGAACAGAAGTAGCCACTCTGAATGATTCATTGTAAATCAAATTTTTCTGATTCCCATAAAAATTCATGAAACTAGAAATGATCTAAAATGTTTTATTACAAAGAGAATCGGGCCCAAAAATGTTGAATCATGTCACAGCGAAGAAAAGATATATATTTTTCTAAAAGAAGACTAAGAAGACAGAGTCGTAAAGCAACTGAGATGACCGAAAGGCGTATAAAAAACGAGAAGGGGAGAAAAGCTCGTACAACTAAATTGAGAACAATAAAATATAATTATAAAATGTTGAATCACTAAGGAGAGGGAGGACACTGACAAATTGATGGGAGAAGGACAACCCGAGTCTATTTACATTTTGTTACCGCGCATCGAAACCAACAAAAGAGAAAAAATAACAACCAAAAGATCTTTACTATTAACAATCACCGATGTCTGTGTGTCTGTGGTGGGGTTTCCGCCTCTAGCGCCGCTCTCACTGGACCGATTTTCATGATTTTTTTATATGTCGATAGAGAATTTACCGGAGATGATGCCCGTCTTTTTCATTTTTCATTTGGAGCTCTCTGGAGCCCTGTGCTAAGATAGGGCTCAGAACAGCAGAGACGCAGTTGAAGAGGGCGGAGTCTCCTCGCACAAAAAACATAGTGGGCGGCGGAACCCGGGAGATGTCGGTACACGCGGAAACGTATAAGGCGCGCCCGCCTACTCTATTTGGTTTTAACCCTATTACCAAGGTTAGCTGTCGTTTCGAACTCTCGAAAGAGTGTGTCGAATAACTAAAATTTTTGGAAATGCTTTTTCGGGTTTATCCGGAGAGGCAAAATAATAAGATGGTTATTTAGAATTTCTAAAATTATTCAACTTTGGCGTGCACTTTTGCTCGCTACAAAGTTATGAACAAGAAATAGAAGCGCAGGAAAGTAGTGGGTATGTGAATAAGAATCTTCATCAATAAAAATAGTCATTTGAATAGTTTTGGAACTTTCTAAACTGTTCCAGAGTAGTCTACTCAATCTGTTTGACTTTTTTTTCGAAAATCATTCTTATAATAAAAGAACGACGTGAGGGATTCACGGACTGAAAAAAAAATACCATGACCTTTTCCTGAATAGTGAGCGGCGAAGCCGCGAACATCATGTTTTGAAAGTGAGCCGCGAAGCGGCGAACAAAACAAGATTGCTGCAGCGCCGAAGGCGCGGCAAGCAGTCTTGTAAGAGAATAATTACTGATGAGTGGCTACGGTAGGCATTAGCCTGGAGCCGTACATGGCTTGTAGGGAGAATGGGAGAAGATTCATGTTCATACCCATCGGGGGGACCATTGTGGGCACTGGTTTACCATAAGGATTGAATCGCTGAGGTATGGTGGTGGAGGATCGTGGAGCTTTTCCAGTGGAGGAGGTAGATGGTTCAGATGAGGTAGAGGAGGAGGATGGGGATGGTGCGTGCATTTTCTAAAAACTGTTCGGTTTCATTGATTTATTTTCGGGAATAGGAGTTGAGTTTTTTGTTACCGTGTTGACCTGGATGAGATGAATTGAAAAATCTTACCTTTACATTATTGGTCAGCTCACTTTCCTCTTCGAACACCTTCCCATAAGCAACATCCGAATCCATCCAATTACACTGAAACCTGAATTTTGTCGGAGTAGCAGATGGTTTCTGTGGGGTTTTTGATGTTGATTGGTTGATTTATTTACGTAAAAATATACGTGAAATTGATGAAAAAAATGAGGGGGAAACATTTGAATCGGGACAGAATGAAGGGACGGTGTGGATTTGTGTCTTGACAAAAAATGGGGCTCAGAATTTTATAAAACGCCAAAGGTCGGATGCCTCGGCAGATGTAACGACGCTAGCTGAATTTTTGGAGACAGAAAAGTGATTTAAAGTTATTAATTAAGAGGCAGTTTTTGTAAAGGGAGATTTCCCATTGACATAGTTGCGAAAAGTTGCTAGAACATATAAAAATAACAAAGACATTGGGGTTGTACGATGACAAGCAAATTAATCACCAATTTTTCTACGAATTGATATAACAGGTTTGAAACCGAACAAATAAATACAGTCATTTTTGAAATTATTCTGATCTTGAACAAGTTTTCATTCTGAATTTTTTTTCTCCCTCAATGATTGAAATAACGATTGAAACTGGACTACCTTTTTTTTTAGATCGATAACGTTTGCGATACTCAATTGGTGATAAAATTCAGTGGAACAGTTAATTAACTCTGAAAACAGTAAAGTTTGGGATTTGTGTAACGAACAGTAAGAATGATCAGCGCTGCTTGAACAATCTATCTAGCTCTGTTTTGTGGAGCCAAGAGAGGAATAAACTTTTTCGAACCAATAAAGAATCAGATCAGAGTAAATTACTTTGCTCTAACACTTTGACGGTGAAACGAACAGACAGAAATTTGAACTATAGCTGTTTCAATACCAGGACATTCGTTTCCAAATATTTGCGTACATTACATAATCACTAAAAGGACTTGGCGAATTTTTCCAAAAATCTATCGATCAGATCGAATTCCCTAGGAATTGATATGAGTTTGATATCAACTTGAAAGCGAAAAAAAATACAGTCCATACCAAACTTATCCTAATCCTAAAAATATTGTCCTTATTCATTTTTTCAAACTATTTCGAACTATTCTAAAAGGAGGAGTTTTGAATGATACTCTGGCTAGATTCTAATCACAAACATTTTCTGCGTCGTATGCGTCAATTGTATTGGTGATGAAAACCAGTGAAAGATTTCATAGACTCGGAAAACAGTAAAGTTTGAGATGGGCTTATCGAACTACTAGACCTAGCAATGCTGCTCAATAAACTAGCTTGTTTTATTCTTTAGAATCAAAAACATCATAGCACTTGTACAGCACTTCGGATCAGAGAAAGATAATTTACTGTGAACTTTTTACGACAATACGAAACAGATTTCTTTGTTTTACTGCCATTTCTTCTGGCGTTGTACTTTTTATCTTATTTTTCATCTTTAAATTCGAGTCACTGGTCACCGAAAAAAAAAGAATTTGTTATTGAGATTGTGTGCAACAGTTTCCGTGCATTATAATAAACCATTAGCTCATCTCAATAAAAATCTCGAATATGATTATTTTGTAACAGTTATCTTTGATTTCTAACAATAACTGATCAAAGTACACCATTTCCATTCCATTTGTCATCAAAAATGCATTATTCATTTTTCTCTCCCCTTTTCCAACAATACATTGTGGGAACACTGCAATTGTTGTCAACAAATATAAAAGGAACAGTTCAAAACCGGTTTTCCACACCATCCGGTTTGAAAAACATGAAATTCTTCTTTGTTCTTGCTCTTCTCGTCGCTTTTGTGGCCTGTGCTCCGCTGGATACTCAATCCACTAGTCATATTGAGGAGCTGCAATGGTCCACTGGTGGCAGTTGCAATTCAAATTCCAACACAGTTAATGGAGTGGTAGTGGCTGTCTCTAGATGCACGGTAAGTTTTCAGTGTTCCTATCATTTACAGAAAGTTTTGCTAACTTTTTGGAAATTTTCTGAAACTGTGTCTTCTAGAAAACCGCCATCTGGAAAGTGAGAGTAAACGATGTTTGCACTGTTTCGGAGTACTTAAAGGAGACATTGACCAATTCTGATCCTACTGTCACTTTTGCGCCAACTAATGGAATTGCTCAGTGCACAAAGACTCCGTGAGTTGTACTACGAGGGGAATGGGATCTAGAAGAATTGAATTTCCAGATGCGGTGCCACTGAGAAAATCCCAACTGACTGTGCCACTGCCTTCTGGGATAAACTGTCTTTAATTGTATGAATTCATGAAAGTTATTGGGAATAAAGCATTTCGAACACTCAAGTAACTGATGTCATGACTAGGCTAGGACAATAACTATGAGACGAAACGGAACAATTTTGGCGATTTGACACAAATAAGAACTTGATGACAGTTCTCATTGGGCCGGTTCTGTATCAGTCAGCACCGAATTCAACAAATTATACCCAACACAAAAACGTTTATCACATACGAAAAACCGTAAAATAATTTCTCCCAACAAGAAAACCAATCATAAATTATCACAAATATCTCTATACAGATGCCTGACGTGCTCAATTCCATGAGCTGATAAATGATAACCAGAAGTGAAGTACGTGAATCCTCTAGCATCAAAATACTGAAACGCATTCATAGTCTTGTTCCAGAATGCATCCACATAATTGATCAATTCACATTTTGATCTACATTCTTTCTTGACCAATTCTGCCAAGCGACGACGCCCTCGCTCGAATCCAGATGGGTTGTATAGCGACTTCTGAAACGAAAAATTGAAAATTTTCAGTTTCAGAAAGTTGTGTTCATGCCGAATACTGTTTACACAAGTATTGACTCCTTTTCTACCTCCTCTTTGCTACCTCACTTTCCTATACGCCTAGTCGGCCGCCGCCAAGACATGCCGTTCTGGCCGAGTGGTCTAAGGCGCTGCGTTCAGGTCGCAGTCCTCTCAGGAGGGCGCAGGTTCGAACCCTGCGGACGGCAAATACTTTTTGCTTTTTTTGTAATTAGGGGTTTGGAAGTCAGTAAAGTTTGGTAAGAAAAAAGAAAGGTCCGGGGGGAATTTTTGGCGGGATTTTTTAAAAACATTTTGTGGTGCTATCCAGGTTTTTTCTCTAAAATCCATAAACTCAGAAAAGAATATGTGCGGTTTCAAAAAGTTGGTATAGAGTTCAGTAATTCCGAAGTTATCAATACCTTAGTAACTCTTACAAAATTATTATAAGCTGATCAAACTTTTGACTTACATGATCTGTACACAACTACCACCTGTGCGCACCTTTCTCTGATTTTTGAGCTACCGTACTCAAGAGCAAATTTTATACTTTTCCAAAAACTTGTTAAATGTCCTTCTAAGTTCTTGCCTTCAATACACGGCACGCCTTGGTAATACCTACATTAATCTCCTCCATTGTCTTGTTCCTTTTCAGCTCCTCCACAATAGAATCCAATTTTGAACGATTTACTCTTGGAAACGAATCGATCATAAACAATTTCCTCTTGATATTCGGCAAAAGTCTCCCCAGCTGCTTCTTCATTTCCAAGTAGATTTTATCAGTATCTAAATGGTTTTCGTCGATGTCGAATGGTTCAGCAATGGCGGTGAATCTGAATTATTTTTTCATTTTTTTGGTTTCTCAGTTTAATTAAAAGTACCTAGTCAAAATAAACGCAAAATCCGGTTTGGTATCCTTTATAAACGCCACAAACTCGTCCAGTTTCTTCGCACATGCTTGCACCCACTCCACTCCCATTCCTCCATTATCCACAGTTGTGTGAGGAGAAGCTAAGGGTTCACATCCCGTCTCAGAATCCATAGCAAAAGAATAAGCTCGATGCTTGCACTCCTGGATCAGCATTTTGTGATGATTTTGGACGTAGGAGTTGCCAAGCATGGCGATTTTGAATTCCGTTCCGTTCTCTTTGAAGTCACACCAGTTGTGCTCGGGGCTTCGGCTGACACAGTTTGGCCATTGGAGCTCTGCAGCCATGTGGTCATGTTGGTGCCAGTAGGCGTTCATACGTGCGGCGTCGTCTGGAAAAAATAGGGTTTTGTAGTCAAAAATAGATTTGGGGGGGGGGGGGGATAACTTTCTTCAAAATCAAAATTGTGGGCTCCAAAAAAAAGTCAAAATGTGGATCTCAATGAAGTCTGGAATTTTAGCTTTATCGCCAGAAGAACCTGAACTGGAAGAAACCGACTAGAGTGTTCGGGCCGGGCCCATGCAGCCTAAATTGGCCCAAGACTAATTCTAAAATTTCAGACGTTTAGATTTCACCAAAATCTACATTGGTAATGTCTGTAAGCCATAAATTTGGATTTTGAAGTAACAATTATTTGCCCGGTGGTGGCTCTGGACAACAAAAAACTCATAATTTTCCTGTTCCATCCACAAATTATATTTTTGTAACTTTTTCCTTCAATAGTACTTCCTACCATTTGTCATTAACTCACCCAAAGTCATACTCAAAACTTTTCCTGTTTCATCTACAAAGTATATACTTTAGACCTTTTCATTCCAGTGGTCCAGCTGGTTCAATCTTTTGTAACTCACCCAAAGTCATATCATCAGTCAGTGCATCCAACCTTGGATACTTTCTAATCGGATACTTCCTGGCCACATTCTTCTCTTCCCCAACTTCTTTGAATTCTTCGCCTCCTGTTTTTTGTTTTCTCATAACTTCCCGAATCTCATCCTTACAAATCAAAATTCCACTGGCCACTAACAAAATCACAATGAGCAATAGAGTAATGGAGTTTGACTGTTTCAGGTACCACCTAAATTTTTCAAAATTGAGGAATCCAACGCTTATATTCCCACTTCTCATAGAACTCATAAACAATCACCGCCAACAAAATCGACAGAATCAGTGCTCCTGCCAAAATCCATGGGTACCCTTTATAAGTGAGCCTTACATATGCATAGATTGGCCAATGAATTAGATAAAGAGCATAGGAAATATCACCAAGGTAGATCAAAAATTGAGAGTTTAGAATCCAATCTTCCACTGTTATCAGCATCAGGACACCGGTGGAAATCGTAAATAGAAGTCGTCCAGTGAGCGGGTTGAGCTCCCAAGGGAGCAGTATCATTGCTATCATTGCTGCCAAAACTAGGCTCTTGATGAAAATGTGTACGGTTTTGTCCGGATTTTTCTGGTCTTCCTCATCGAAATTTTCTTCCAATAACTTCATCTTTTCCTCATCTTTTCTCGGCTCAAACTGAACTAATTTTGGGTGTTTCGACAAAAAATACACAATCATTCCAGCTAGAAACTGCCAAATCCGGGCGAAAACACTGTTGAAACCCACAGTTTTGGAGGATACTGCATGGAAGATTAATGAAGAAATAGCTGAAAAAATTGAATTTTCGTTCTAAAAATCTTATTTTTAGGTACCTAAAACTGCATAGAATCTGTGCTTGGAGGCTCCTTTGAACTCGTGTCCTACGAGGAAGATGAATGGGACAATGAAATAGAATTGGATTTCGACGGATAGCGACCAGGTATGAGTGAAGAGGTCGATGGCCAGGGAGAGCTGAAGAAACCACCTCATTGTCTATGTTACCCGCAAGCTAGCTGCCAGCTGAACGCGTGGTATAGTGGGTAGCGCTGTTGTTTTGGAAATTTTCAACGCGGGTTCGAACCCTAATGGGGGAAATCTTTCTTTTCTTTTTTTCAAAACCAACTAACCTTCTCAAAATAATCCTCATCTGCAGAATGCGCCCGATTTGACACAAACATCAGTGCTCTCTGAGCCGATAACTGATTTTGATAGACCGCAGTATCCGGGAAAACCAAATAAAGTGCCAGAATAGTGGCCATAATAAACAGGAAATAGAGAGGAAGGATCCGTTTGAATCGTCTTTTGTAGAATTCAAAGATGAGGGTAACCATGGGGAGCTTCTTAGATCTAGTGAGCAGCATGCACATAAGGAAACCGGAGAGGACAAAGAATCTGTAGAAACAACAATTTTTCAGAGGAAATTCGAGTGAATTAGAAGAAAAACTCACTGATCAACACCCAAATATCCATTTGGAAAGCGATGAGGGTAAAAGTGAAAACCGAGAACCGACAGAATCGCTAGACCACGAATTCCTTGTAAATCGTTTCGTTTTGTTTGCATCGTGTTTATCATTTTTGAGGTAGAAGAAGAAGCAGATGGAATATAGGAAGAGAAATATTGGAACTGAAGGTTCCGAGACAAAAAAGATGGTGTGTTGGAAAACTTGAAAAAAAAACCACGTGGAGATAGGGCCTCACGAAATTTTTGTTTTTTCTGAAAAATTTAAATTTTTCACGGGGGAGTTTCAAAAATTTTTCTTTTTTCAAAACCTTGGGAAAATGCTTGGTGAATTTTTTTGGTTAATTCGATTTGTCCTGAAGCGTCGTTCTTGCTTCTCCATTTTTGAATGATTTTTTTCAGAAACATGATCTTTTGATCGGTAGATAAGTCGATGCGGTTCTCACATAACAATAGAGTTTTGTACATTTTTTCTCGAGATACTTTTAGTATTTCCATATTCAAGAGGCTCCTAACTAGAAAAGAAGAAGCAATAAACTTTACTGTTTCTCCTAGCTTATATGTACCCGAAGCATATCGTCATAACTAGTTTGATGTTTTTCGATCCTGTACAATGCACAGTTTTGAAACAAATTTTGGCTGAAATCTTCTTGCTGAAACTGATAGCATTAAGCGGTTTGAACTTCAAGTTTTAAAATAATCCTCCTGTTTCAGAAAGTTTTCAAGAAAACAAGAGAAATTCATTTTTTAATAATTGATCCTTGTTCGGAGAGTTTCTGAAATTAATCGGTTCGTCAAAATAGTGGTGTGTTCTTCCGTTTAGGTTTTCACAGGTTTCTTGAAAAAATATGTTTCAAATCTATGCTAAACTTGCTATTTGTTTTTTTCTGATGCTACTTGTCTTGCTTCGCTTTTTGTCTTTTTTCTGTTCTAGATTTTTATTTGGTTCATCCTGAACTTTCTTTCCTATTTTTACCGATTTTGAGTGATTTTGTCTGTGAAATATGATGTTTTGATCTAACGGGGAAAGCAAAAAAGTTCATGGGGTTTTGCATAACAATACGATTTTTGTATACACTTTTTGAACATTTTCTCGGGATACTTTCAAAAATTCTATAGTCAAAAGACTCCAAACTAGTAAAGGAGGAAGCAACAAACTTTACGGTATCACCTACCTTACATCTCTATAAGGTTTAGCATCATAACTAGTAATAACTGATTCATTTTTAAACCCCTGTTCTCCTTCCTGTACAACAAACTGTTCTGAAAAACGTTTTGGCTGAATTCTTCTGACTATTATCCAATAGAATAGCGGAACTCTCGAACTTCGAAGTGAGATTTTTCTACTGTTTCGGAAAGTTTTCAAGAAAACGAAAATATTTGATTTTTTCAATAACTTGTGAATATATCGGGCCATGTTATATCAATATTCGATACTCCCATTGTTTCAGAAATATTTCAAAATTGTTCGGTCCATTCTATAAACGATTAGTATTCTATGCAAGTTTGCTGTTGCAACTACTTTGTTAAAAGAAACCGCATTGATTGTGGGATATTATCATTGTCAGTTCGACTAATTCAAAAACAAGTATTGAGGCCCAACACTTTAAAAACATTCCTTTCGTTTTTTACGGGGTTTTTGAAAAAAAATCTGTTTCGAAACTATGTCAACCCTGCTCATTCTTTTCTGTTCGGTTATTATTTCGCGAAACAGATTAATATTTTCAACCAGTTGGCCCTAGAGGAGGTCAACATAGGTTCCAATGCTTTTTGAATGTTTTTTGTGAACGCAATCTCTTGGTAGTGCAAAGAGGGCAGAAAAACTGAGGCGCTATTTTCCATATCAAAAGAGCTTTGTATACAGGAAAACATTATTTCGGAATTTTCTAGGTTTTCTTTATTCAGAAGTGTTCAAGAAAATACAGGAGGGCGAAATAAACTTTACTGCTTTTCCTGGCTGATATGTTTTCGAGGCATGGAATGATAGTTAGTTTTTTGATAGTTAGTTTTTTCAAATCCAATAGATTAGGGGAGTTTTTGAATTTCAAATTGGAATATTTCTTACTGTTTCGGAAAGTTCTGAAGAAAACAAAAGTAAGTTGGCTTTCTCAGTCTTCTGTCAACAATTTTGTAAAAAAAAAAC
>GL380648.1:8172-21208 GCA_000143925.2 Caenorhabditis brenneri
AAAATCAAATATTTTCAGTAAAGTCGAAATTTGAAGCAATTTTTACATTGGCCTGGCGACTTCTAGGATGTTAGAACTGTTCATATTTTGCATTGCTAGGTTAATTCTGACCACTTGACACCAATTCCAAAAGCGCCCCACCCAGATTCCAACTTTTAGAAAAATCAAATATTTTCAGTAAAGTCGAAATTCGAAGCAATTTTTCCATTGGCCTGGCGACTTCTGGGATGTTAGGATCGATCATATTCTGCATTGCTGGGTTAATTCTGACCACTTGACACCAATTCCAAGAGCGCCCCACCCAGATTCCAACTTTTAGAAAAATCAAATATTTTCAGTAAAGTCGAGATTTGAAGCAATTTTTCCATTGGCCTGGCGGCAGCAGACTTGTTAGAATTGTTCATATTTTGCATTGCTAGGTCAATTCTGACCGTTTGACACCAATTCTGAAGGTGCCCCAACCAGATTCCAACTTTTAGAAAAATCAAATATTTTCAGTAAAGTCGAAATTTGAAGCAATTTTTACATTGGCCTGGCGGCAGCAGACTTGTTAGAATTGTTCATATTTTGCATTGCTAGAATAATTCTGACCGTTTGACACCAATCCTGAAGGTGCCCCACCCAGGTTCCAACTTTTAGAAAAATCAAATATTTTCAGTAAAGTCGAAATTTGAAGCAATTTTTACATTGGCTTGGCGACTTCTAGGATGTTGGGATTGATCATTTTTTGCATTGCTAGAACAATTCTGACCATTCGACACCAATTCCAAGAGCGCCCCACCCAGATTCCAACTTTTAGAAAAATCAAATATTTTCAGTAAAGTCGAAATTTGAAGCAATTTTTACATTGGCCTGGCGGCAGCAGACTTGTTAGAATTGTTCATATTTTGCATTGCTAGAATAATTCTGACCGTTTGACACCAATTCTGAAGGTGCGCCACCCAGGTTCCAACTTTTAGAAAAATCAAATTCTGAAGGTGCCCCACCCAGATTCCAACTTTTAGAAAAATCAAATATTTTCAGTAAAGTCGAAATTTGAAGCAATTTTTACATTGGCCTGGCGACTTCTAGGATGTTAGGATTGATCATATTCTGCATTGCTAGGTTAATTCTGACCACTTGACACCAATTCCAAGAGCGCCCCACCCAGATTCCAACTTTTAGAAAAATCAAATATTTTCAGTAAAGTCGAAATTTGAAGCAATTTTTACATCGGCCTGGCGGCAGCAGACTTGTTAGAATTGTTCATATTTTGCATTGCTAGAATAATTCTGACCGTTTGACACCAATTCCAAGAGCGCCCCACCCAGATTCCAACTTTTAGAAAAATCAAATATTTTCAGTAAAGTCGATATTTGAAGCAATTTTTACATCGGCCTGGCGGCAGCAGACTTGTTAGAATTGTTCATATTTTGCATTGCTAGAATAATTCTGACCGTTTGACACCAATTCTGAAGGTGCCCCACCCAGGTTCCAACTTTTAGAAAAATCAAATATTTTCAGTAAAGTCGAAATTTGAAGCAATTTTTACATTGGCTTGGCGACTTCTAGGATGTTGGGATTGATCATTTTTTGCATTGCTAGAACAATTCTGACCATTCGACACCAATTCCAAGAGCGCCCCACCCAGATTCCAACTTTTAGAAAAATCAAATATTTTCAGTAAAGTCGAAATTTGAAGCAATTTTTACATTGGCCTGGCGGCAGCAGACTTGTTAGAATTGTTCATATTTTGCATTGCTAGAATAATTCTGACCGTTTGACACCAATTCTGAAGGTGCCCCACCCAGATTCCAACTTTTAGAAAAATCAAATATTTTCAGTAAAGTCGAAATTTGAAGCAATTTTTCCATTGGCCTGGCGACTTCTAGGATGTTGGGATTGATCATTTTTTGCATTGCTAGAACAATTCTGACCATTCGACACCAATTCCAAGAGCGCCCCACCCAGATTCCAACTTTTAGAAAAATCAAATATTTTCAGTAAAGTCGAAATTTGAAGCAATTTTTACATTGGCCTGGCGACTTCTGGGATGTTGGGATTGATCATTTTTTGCATTGCATGAACAATTCTGACCATGCGACACCAATTCCAAGAGCGCCCCACCCAGATTCCAACTTTTAGAAAAATCAAATATTTTCAGTAAAGTCGAAATTTGAAGCAATTTTTACATTGGCCTGGCGGCAGCAGACTTGTTAGAATTGTTCATATTTTGCATTGCTAGAATAATTCTGACCGTTTGACACCAATTCTGAAGGTGCCCCACCCAGATTCCAACTTTTAGAAAAATCAAATATTTTCAGTAAAGTCGAAATTTGAAGCAATTTTTCCATTGGCCTGGCGACTTCTAGGATGTTGGGATTGATCATTTTTTGCATTGCTAGAACAATTCTGACCATTCGACACCAATTCCAAGAGCGCCCCACCCAGATTCCAACTTTTAGAAAAATCAAATATTTTCAGTAAAGTCGAAATTTGAAGCAATTTTTACATTGGCCTGGCGACTTCTGGGATGTTGGGATTGATCATTTTTTGCATTGCTAGAACAATTCTGACCATGCGACACCAATTCCGAGAGCGCCCCACCCAGATTCCAACTTTTAGAAAAATCAAATATTTTCAGTAAAGTCGAAATTTGAAGCAATTTTTACATTGGCCTGGCGACTTCTAGGATGTTAGGATTGATCATATTCTGCATTGCTAGGTTAATTCTGACCATTTGACACCAATTCCGAAAGCGCCCCACCCAGATTCCAACTTTTAGAAAAATCAAATATTTTCAGTAAAGTCGAAATTTGAAGCAGTTTTTACATTGGCCTGGCGGCAGTAGAATTGTTAGAGGCTTGTGTGGAAGCTTGTGTGAATCTTGAATTCTCTTGCCTTTTTAAAATAATCTGGCTCGTTTCGAGGAAATCTAATGTGCAACTTTATTCGAGGTCTACAGAATATGAATGATTACAATAGCATTGAAATTTCCGATTGAAAAGAGATTTGAGATTCACAAAAGCAAAGCTAATAAGACTCGTTGATTCTCATAATATATCTGGTTCTGGAAAAAATCGGAAATGAAATACAATTATAAAGTTGCTCTAATGAAATCTGAGGGTGAGAATCATCGTTGAGATTCAAGTGAAGAGTTGTCGCTTATGGTACTTTTGGAGGCTCCGACACTGCTCGTTTGGACTTCTTTTGTCTTCTGGTCGGCCCTTTTCCTGAAACCAATTATTTGAATAACCGCTAAACTTCAAACTCCTTCCTCACCATTCCCATCATTTCTCTGTCTCTTCAAACCATTCCCAGTTTCGAACAAGAACACTCCATCAGTGTTCATTCTATTCAAAATGTCCGTGTAGCCGCTTACATCCTTCATGACAAGTGGGACGAATGGAAGTTTGAATGGGGGATTGGAATTGTTATGTTTCACAGTCAGATCATTCAACTGCTCCGTCAATAAGTTTCCTCTTTTCACCTGATCGATCACTTCGTTCACCAAGTGTTGGTATGCACTGGCAGCTTGCCCCATTTTGACATTCCAATACATTTCACGGTTATCAATTCCTTGTTGGAGTCCCTCATATCTCAATTTCAAAGCTTTCATCCCCTCCTGAAGTTGTCTCAACACAGTTTTCCCAGCTTCGAGTTCATGTTCCTTGCTCAACAATCTCAATCCCATCATTTTGTTTTCAAACTCCAGACGTGAGATGTGGTTGGCACTTTCAGAGATTTGACGAAGATCTTGACTTTTGCTGGTTTTGAGCTCTTCGATTTCAGTCCTGGACTTTCCCAGATCCACCTGGAGGCTGTCTCTCTCCTGCTCCAAGAAGAGAATTCTTTGTCGGCTGGCAGCCACGATGTAGAATGGGTTGATCATTGGGAATGCCAGTGGTGGAAGATTGGAACCTGTAATGAAGAGTTTTAGAAACTATACGGTACAGGTTATTGGTATACCATTTGTTGACTGAGTTAAGAACTCTTGAACAGTCGGTTGGTAGTTCGGAGAAGGCGGTGGAGCTGAGGAAGTGGCTCCCAGTGGGGAGCCCAGTGGGTTGGTTAGGTTGGTTTGCGCAGCTGCGGATAAGCCGACAAGTTGGAGTGGATCCATTGGTTGAGCCGGAGAAGCAGTTGGAGCCAAAAGAGCCGACTGAGCCGATTTAACCCATTGGTCCAACATAGTCGGAGGAGCTGGAAAAGCCATTGGAGCATCTCCTTCAGTTAGGAGGGTTCTCAAGATATCACCATCGGGGGGTCCTTAACAACTTCATTCACTTCTCATTTCGTAATAACTTGTTTTTACCTGATCGTTTTTCCGGGGAGATATTTCCCGGTGTCATTTCAGCACAGAAGTTTGAGAGTTGAAGATTCGGTAATAATTCGCAGTGTATAATTTGCGGAAAACAGAATAAAGAGCACAAATGGAAGAGCCCGCCTCCAGTTCTCGTTGTTGACTTCAAGCAATGGCTACCGTAACCCTAATTATTGTCAAATTTGAGTAACACATTTCCAAAGTGATGTATGACGTGATGGACAGTTAGATCAGAATCGAATAACATATTCATGAGAAGTGTCAAATGAAAGAGCTCGCCTTCAAATCTTGTTTTCGATTTCAACCAACGTTTACAGTAACCCCAATTATCGGTGATGTATGATGTAATGAACAGTTAGATGAGAACCAAATAACATATTTATGAATAGAGACAATACCACAAAAACACGAATAATACGGTAATTTAATTAAAGCGGTGAGGATGATGGACGGAGCTAAAGGCCTGCGGGCTTCGACCAATAGCTACAGTAATCCTAATTATCGGAAATTCGAATAACGTTTTCTGAAAACATGTATGACGTGATGAACAGTTAGATGAATGTCGAATAACATATTTATGAAATGAGACAGTACCACGAAAACAAGCAGAATACGGTAATTTAATTACAGCGCAGAAGAAGGGGGCGGGGCTTGAGGCCTAAGGCGGAAATAGAAAGAAAACATGTGAGCTATTTAGCAAAACAGGGACCGTTAATAGATAAAGGTCATGGATTCCATCAATGTTATGAAGAAGAAAAACTCTCCCTCACAAATAAGAGAGCCTTCAGTAACCCCTAAGGGGCGTGACTTAAGCCCTGGGGCCTGAAAATAGAAGATATGAAGTCAAATAATGGAAAGGAAGCTGAAGGGATAAAAAAAAACAAGAAATTAGTTTAGAAAAACAGTAGTCGTGGATCGAAAAAGATCAAAATTATGAACACGAATTCGAACTCTCCTTCACTTTGATCGGGCGAATCCATCCTTTCAACTCTTGCATCTTCTGCCACTTATTGATCCATTCGCAGTTCCCAAACCAAATCTTATCCCTGCTCTGAAACTTCATCAACTTCCATTCTTGACCTGAAATTTCTTCACATTGTTCTTTCTGATTGAATACATCACAAAACTCACGCAATGCCTCCGGATCGTTCTTGAGATGGAAGTGAATACGGAACAAATTGTAGCAGCTTACTGGTCTTCTGACAACCTGCGGGATGGTTTGTACTCCTTTGGGGTTGAACAGAAAGAGGTTCAAATCTGAAAAATGTTAAAAATCTTCTGAGATTCAAAAAGAACATTACCTATCCCCTCCATTTTTTTGTTTTTGAATTCTGATTGCTCCCATTCTTTCAGGACTTCTTCAAAAGACGATGGCGTATTTGATACGGATTCGTCAAACACTGAAAACCAATAGTTTAGTGACTTTTCACGTTGATAGAACTCACGAGAGAGTCTCGCCGTCAAAACCTTCATTTCTTTCTGCATCGCCATTTTATCTTGATACTGTTTCTCACAGTACATTTGCATCTCATCCGTTTTGCGTTTCCAGATATCAGTTTGCTTGCTTTGCCACATATACACTAAAAATAAGTTTGAAATAAGAGAAAACTGAGGAGAAAAAGAACTCACATTCATTCAATTGCTTGATTCTAGCTTGTGAATCTATCGCAGTGACCTCTGGTGGCAGGGTGAAAGGTGGTGGAGATGGAAGAGGAGAGGTGAGATCCATGACTTCGACTCCTCCTGTGAATGGGTGAGACGGGCCTGGATTTCCATTTAGAGCTAGTGAGTTGGAAGCGATGGTAGCTGGGAACGGTGTAGCAGGACCAGGGAGGGAGGGCAAGTCTGTTCGAAAATTGTTCCCAATAAACGACCCTAGATATTCAATCTCGTCTCCCGAGTTTTGCGTTACTGGTTTGGTAATTGGAGGAGCTGGACCAGGTTGGTTCTTGTCTGTCCATAAGTTTCCCGAGACTAGAGCGCTACTCTTAAAATACATTCTCCGTTGCACAGCCTTGTTTTGAGAGTTTGGCGACATTTGATCAGCCCAGTTAGGTGCAACTGGTCTGGCCATATGAAGAGCTGGACCTGGACGATCCTGGTCAGGTGACATGTAACTTGGGATTATAGCACTGTTTCCGACAATCATTCCTGGATTTCCAAGGCCATCTCTGGTGTTTCTTTCAGCAGCCCGGATTGGCGTCACAAGTCTGACAACAAGAGGAGCGGAGCCAGGCTGATTTTTGTCAGGCGGCATATAACCTGGGGTCGGAACACTTTTCTTTGTCTGCATTCCTTCATGCACAATCTCATCTTGGAAGTGTGACTCCATTTGGTCAGCCCTGATTGGTGTCACAGGTCTTACAACAGGAGGGGCCGGACCTGGATCGTCCTTCTCGGTGAGCTGAGCTTGAGGGCTTGCTTGAACAGATCTCATGCTCGAGGCCGAATCACTTCGTCGTAATGGACGATCGATACGGACGAATGTTTGCGTATCCATGTCAAAATCCCAGAAGATTTCAGTATCCTGATTCCCTGGAGATTTGCTTCCTTCCTCCACTTCTGGATGTCCATTTGGATTATCTGAGCTTTGTTTTATCGATTCTGACTGCATTGGATTTACTGATCTAGCAATCGGAGTAGTCGGAGTTGATTGATTTTTGTTGGTTAGCTGCTGATCTTGACGTTCCTGAACCTGTTGTGACTCCATCGCCGCCCTGTGCCATTCTGAGATTGAGTTATTGACGAGTGCATTCAGTTCATCATCATAATCCAAGACAGAAACATATGGTTTTGTAGGAGCAGAAGCATGATTTTGACTATTCTGGTCGATGTTCATCAGAATTATTCCTAGATGTGCACTTGGATTTTCTGATCCGTTCTCAATTGTTTTTTGCCAGTAGGGAGTTTCTGGTCTGAGAATAGGCGGAGCTAGGCCACACTGACTTTGAACAGCGAATTGATGATCAGTTTCGGTGTCTGGAAATGTGAATTCAGAATAATTTTTGACTTCCTGAAATGTTTTCTTCTGAATCTGATCCATTATCTCCTCACCTCTATGCATATCCTCCAAATCCGGCATACTGTCATCGGAGTCTGATATATCCCCAAAGTTATCGATTTCCATCTGAAATTTTCCACTGAAAGTTGAAAAGAAGAACGAAAAGAAGAAGAATGACATACAAATCTTGGTTTCTCAACAACTTTTATTTTCTGATACACATAAAATTAAATATTCAAAACGATAGGAAGAGAAGGAGAGGAATTGGGATAGGGGGCGGCACGGTTCATAAAAATGGAAATTTCCAGAAAGTCTCGAGAAAGGGGAATGGAAGGACAAGAGAGAAATTATGAGTCATGTGATATAAAAAAGAAAGCAATTTACAATGAAAATCTTTAAACTTTTTAAACGATGTATAAAGGAAAAATGAGAAGGGTTCTATAGAAAATGATTGAAAATCATTGGTTTTTTGTAAGAAGAGCTGTCACCATGGCAAGCAATTTTTGATTCTCAGTTTTTAGAATCTCTTGAAGGCGACTAACCTCGTCGGAGGATTCACTCTTGTGGGGATCCTTCTTTCGATCCAACGTGGACGCTGAAAAATATTTCTGAATATTAGATGGCAAGTTTTTCCTGATAGCACAGAGTTTTTTTTAGAGAGGAGTTGGAAAAGGGATCACTTACAAATTTCCTCATCACTCTCGTTTCCATAGAAGGAATGCTCGGACGGTCCATCATCGTTCTCCACTACAACACTATTTTGCTTGTTGCTATGCTCCTTGGTGACAGTGATCATTTTCTTCTCGGAAGTTGGAGATGGTGGTGGTGAGTAATTAATTCCTCCAAATGACGATACATCTTTTGTTGGGGTATGCGCGTCAGTGGAAATGGCCGATTTTGATGATAGACTTTCTTTCTCCGAATCCTCCTTCGCTTCGTTTTTCTTCATCTCTTTCCCCATTTGGGTTATTGGTAGTGGCAAAGCCTTTGCGATCTTTTCCAACTCCTTCTTATTATCTTCAATTCCTTCCTGTTGTCTTTGAGAAGAGCTCTTCAGGCCGCTCAAATATCTCGTCCATACACGATAAAAAGCATCCGGAGCTTTTGGCTTCTCCTTCGTCTCTTTTTTGCCTTCTGGATCGCGTTTGACTGAAATTTAGTAATGAAAAACCTCGTTACACAGTATTTTTACTTACGATTTTTCTTGAGAAAAGAGATTTGCGAAAAGCATTGATCCCCAAGGTCATCCCGCGAGTGGAACTCGCTGTGAGTTGCCGGCTCTCCATCCAGAAAAATGCAATTAAAGTGCGTGTTACGCAATTTTTCGAAGACGGAAAAAGCTTGGTCAATAAGGCCATGAGTGTTGTTGGAGCGACAGTGAAGAATTCCTGTTTTGCATTGTATACAGGAGTGGACGTGTTGTGCTAGCTTGTAGATTGCAATCAATAGAATCATCAATTTCTTCTTGTTTTCCGAATTGTTGAGCCAATTGTGGTCAACGATAGCATCAGCTTGAACTTCCTGGAGCGATGGAGCTAAGAATTTGAGCAATGTTTCATCAAGGAAATCCTTGTTGGGATGCTGAAAAAAAATCAGTGAAAATAACACAAAGTTAATTACAAACTTGTAAATGTTGAATGAAAGTGACACATACTAGTTCTTCAATCAAATAGATCAAAACCGAGGAAAGTTTCTTCTTACCTTATCAATGGCGACTACATGCTTGAATTTTCCGTCGTCTCTCTTGTTCCAGTATTCGCTAGCTTGTTTAGGGTCTGCGACGAAGTAGTGAAATCCTCGTCCGCTTTTGTAACCGTGTTTAAAAGTGAGAGAAAGTTCGCTGTCTTGCCAATGGATTTCAAATGCTTGCTCAAGAGTTGGTCCTTTTCTGAAGAAACAAGTCGAGAGCAGCAATGGTTTCACGACATCCCAAACGAATCCGAGATCCAGTCTGAGCTTTTTCACCATTTCGTCTGTCCAGGTGTCTATGTTGACTGTGAAGTATCGGAAAGCGGACGCCGGTAAGTTGAATGACACCATAATGAAGTGCGTAATGTCTTCGACGTTAACTACTCCGGATTTAGCCTCAACAAACTGGTTCAATAGGTAATGTGCTGCTCCAATGTCGCAGTGAGGTTTTCCTTCTTCAACCAGTTTTTTGTTAGCTTTGGCCTCAGCAACCTCCCATTGACAAGACAGTTCGAATTTTGACATTGGGAGTCGGCGGAAAACCGGTTTTCTCAAAAGTTCAATCTCAATTGGGCAAGATCTGAAGAAGCCGAACTCTGAAATTAATAAGAGATGTAATAACAAGTGTAATAAAAATACTTACCGCCGCCTTTATCCTTATTTTTCTTATTTCCTTTCTGTGTATGTTGGTTGGTGGGTAGAGGCCGAGCCTGGAACTCTGCTTCTTCTTTTTCTTCACCTTGAGGTTTGAGCTTTCCTGAAATAATAAAACACTGATTTAAGGGAAGAAGGGAACATTCAATTTACACATATTCAAAAAAAGAAGTAAATTTTCACTTAAAAAAAATTCGATTAAAAAATGAAAAATGAGAAACAACCGCTTACCACGGGCTTGTTCTTCCGTCTTCTCGTCGTCATCGATGTCGTCAACGACGGTGCCCTTCTTTGGGTCTTCCGGCTTTACATTTTTTCTGAAAACACGAAATTTCGATATATGAGAAGAAAAAGCCCAGCAACAATGAGCAACAACAATGAAACAATCGCATATCACGCAAAAATTGAATTTATGCGATGAAAAAGTTTTAATTATTGTTTTAAAGAGACTTACCTCATTTTTTGACGATTTTCAGCATACAATTGAGTGTAGGTAGACGCGGAGCGTTAATTTAGGCTAAAAATTGCCAATGAATAATTATAGCGCCGACGCGATTACGGTACGTAATTGTCCGCAACACCGACGTACGCAAACACTTTCAGATTGTGTGTATCTTATGAACACCCCACATTGTAACGGATAGTAGGTTTGGAATGTATTAATGTCACGAACACCCCATACTATAACGGCCTGGAATGTGTGTATGTAATACACACACCACAATGTAACGGATAGTAGGTCTACAATGTGTGTATGTAATACACACACCACAATGTAACGGATAGTAGGTCTGGAATGTGTGTACACAGGTAAAGCGCGATAGACGAGCGGCAGGCGAGAAGCAGGCGAGCGGCCGCTAGTAGGCGAATGGTAGTTCAAGAGTAGGCGAGGGGCCGCTGGTAGGCGAGTCACGACCCCCACATCGAGCAATGTGTACAAGAGATAGTCAAGGCGCGTCTCTTGATAAAAAACTTTTGTAGCATGCGCCTTTAAGAACTACAGTAACTCGGAAACAATTATATTTTTTCCTTGAGTAGTTACGGCTTTTTTCAGGCGATTTCGCCACGAAAAAATCACTAATTGAGAAAATTAAGTTTCAAAACTCATATAGAAAATCAAAAATTCAAAAAAATTTGAAAAAAAATTTTTTCTGAAAAACTTGGAAAGCTGAAAATGTGATGTTAGGTCTCTATTGAAATGTCGAAAACAACCAAAAGGTGATTAGAAACCAACTGGATACACACTCAAACCGTTTGTAAGCTCAAAACTTATAGATATGTGATTTTTATTTTTTTGAAATTCAAAAATTGGGGTCTTAAAAACAGTTCAACTCGCTCAATTTTGAGTTTTATGAGCTGATTTTGTGCTTAAAATGCTAGCAATCGTTAATTCTACCTGAATTGTTGAGTAAAATCGTGTAAAAAATTTTCAGATTTCGGTTATTTACACAAAAGTGTGAATATTGGCAGTTTTCAGTTGATTTTCGAAAATAGGGTTCAACTCGGCTATTTTTTGACGAATTCGAGCAGTTAAGGGCTTATTTTTTGTATTTTTCATTTCTGAACAACTATTGTTGGCTAGAAATCGAAGAAAAATTTTTTTGTTCTCGTTATTTTCAAAAAACCTTAAATCGAGAAATGCGTCAACGATAGCGCAGTTGCGCTCTAGCGAGCGATTTCTCGATGTGGGGGTCGTGCGAGTGGTAGGCGAGCGGCGGCGCCTCATTTTTCAGCTGAAGGCGCGGTAGGCGAGCGGCAGGCGAGTGGCAGGTGAGCGACCGCGTAAGTCGAAGGATGGTCGAATAGTAGGTGAAGAGCCGCTGGTAGGCGAACAACAGGCGAGCTGCGGCGCCTCATTTTTCAGCTGAAGGCGCGGTAGGCGAGCGGCAGGCGAGTGGCAGGTGAGCGACCGCGTAAGTCGAAGGATGGTCGAATAGTAGGTGAAGAGCCGCTGGTAGGCGAACAACAGGCGAGCTGCGGCGCCTCATTTTTCAGCTGCAGGCGCGGTAGGCGAGCGGCAGGCGAGTGGTAGGTGAGCGACCGCGTAAGTCGAAGGATGGTCGAATAGTAGGTGAAGAGCCGCTGGTGTGAACAAGTTTCAAAATCGTATTTTTATAGATATCAATAAGAGTTTCATGGAATTCAATGTTTCGCATTCCGAATGTTCGGTTTGGAACATTAATTTTTGCGCTCTCACAAAAACCTGGTATAAATGATCCAGCAGACGTGTGAGCTAATATGTGCAGTCATCATAGTACAATTTCTGAAAGTGTTTTCTAAAATTTCGAAAACTTTCGACGTGGTTTGAGTTCCCTTTTCCCATTGGGCCTTCTACAATCTTTTTTTTTCTTCAGTGAAGCTAAATTTTGGTCACAATATTCAGTATTCATAAGTTTCAGTCTTCTTTTATTCATTCCAAACAATGAAATTTGTCAAGGATATTCCAATAGAGTACTAAAACTCGACATTTTTATCGCTTTCAGATTTCATAACTAAAAGTGTACCCTTTTTCGAAATAATTGTTTCTGATTTTTTTCTTTCAAAAGTTTCTTTATAAATTTCTTCTTATTCATCTCTATTCCGATTAGAATAGCATAGACTCTCTTTCCTTGCAGCCTTGCGACACGGCGTCCTCAAACCGGAATCTAGCTGGCGCGCACTTTCAGCACTCTGCTTCTCTGCGTCTCGCTGTTTTCTGCGTCTATTTTTTTCACACACTCACTCGCCGGAAGCGACTGTTTTTCAGCTTTTTCAGTGCGAAATAATTTTTTTGTTGATAATTGACTCATACCGATTTTAGAGGCTTAAAAATTGAGTCTTTTCGTTTTTAAACTGCTGAAAAATATTCAGTATTCATCGAGAATTCGTCGGTTTTCTTTTTTCGGTTGTCGAGATTACAGTTTTTCACGGGTTTCGAGTTGTCGGAGGTGCTCAACAGGTAAAAATCATGCAAATTATCAATCAACAACAAGTATTTATTTCAGAAAAAAAAAGATCTATTTTTGAAGCATTGTGTCTCATTCGTCCACCTTCCAAGAGTCGCCATAGTCGAAAATCCTGTTGTAGCAATCGTAGTGGCGAAGAATCAAAGCCGCAAAAAGTATTGGATCTCGGACCGCAGAAAAACGAGCTTTGAGTTCGTTAAACGTGGGATGAACTGCTTCTATTGCTTGATCGGTGATATGACTCCAAGTGTTGTTTCGTTTCAAAAATGGAATCATGTGTGCTGTCAGGAGGTGTAGTTTTACTGAAATACCAGCATCTGGTTGGGCCTTGCGGAGAGCATCCACAAAAGATGCGACAGTTTCTTCCATCAACTGAATGTCCGGATCAGTTTTCAAAGATGCATTGGAAATGAGTCATGATGAATAGCCCATTTTTTCCATTAC
>GL380649.1:8364-19034 GCA_000143925.2 Caenorhabditis brenneri
ATACAGACGCTTTTTTGCGAGTAATAAAGAATAACTCGCAAAAAAGTTGTCTCGTTGCAAAATAATTTCTCTGTCTGTCTGTAGTCTCTTTACAAAATGAAATCATCGACATGCCAGCAAACTATTTTCCTCACGTTCATACAATGATTCTTTTGTAGATTTTAGGGATGAAAAACCAAAAAAAGAAACTAAAAAGTAGGTTTTTTTCTCACACATAACTTAACCGTAAACTAGATGGTTCTCCTCGATAATTATCTCCATTCTAACTTTCTACTTTCCTCATTGACCAGCCTTGACACCAAGACAAAAAAATAAAAAAATCTGAAAAAATTGACAAGTAGCGGAACCATCAAACACAAAAAACCATAAAATACACGTTTTATGAGCATAACTATGAGCATCGCTCACACGAAAAAAATTGTCAAACAGTAAAGTGAAGTGCGAATCCCGTGGTTTTGAATCAGGAGTCCGAGTTCGGGCTTCTCATCGTCCTAATTCAATTGGGACAGAAAATTAAAACACTTAAAAAGCAATTGGTGAAGCAGAGGGAGCTTGAAGAAAAAAAATTAGATTTTTAAATAAAAACAAAAGTTGGATGGGAAATTAATATGACTATTGAGAAAATAATACTATGGGGTACATTTGGTGGGATAGGACAAACAATAAAATGTGTAATCAAAAAAGAGCAAAAGGCTAACAAAACGATAATTTAATAAAAGTAAGATTGAATAAAATTATGTTTCCTGCTTCAATCATCATCTACAGAAGATTGAAAATCAGTTCGAGATATTCTACTTCGAAACTTTGGAACTTCGCTTGAACAACGAACTGAGTCCTTTTCGTTCTGAAATTATTCTATGAAATCAAAAAGCAAATAAATCATTTTTTTCTTACTCGATGACGATTTGATGGAATCGTTGTCATCATAATTTGATGGGGTGGAGACTACGCTTGCGGACGTTGATCTACCATCTGGAGTGTTCATCGACTGATTGTGTTGATTACTCTCCACCCATGTAATAAACTCTCCGTTTTGTTGACTTCGTGGAGACATCGATCTTTCCATTGGTTGGTAACTAGATGAGGTGTGTTCCTTGTACATGAGTGTCTCCTGAAAAGTAGAGCTATTTATCAATGAAAAATTTGGATAAACTTACAGTATATCCGGAACTTCCTGGATGACTTTGAATGGTGTGACGAAGTTCGGCGTGATCTCCTGAAAGTTACGAAAATTACTTGAGATTAATGAAACTTGAAAAGAGTGAACTACACAACAACTATGTTGAATGTTATATAAGCTGTACATTTTGGTTACTGAGACGAATTGCTTTGTTATATATTTTTGGTTAATAAGACCAGACATGCAGTATTCAACGAAGTGACACAGAAAATTAGTCCGAGTTTGAGTGTTGACAGATTCGAGAAATGTGATGATGAGTTGGTGATAACGAGTCGGTGCCACCAACTAACCGTTCGAGCCTTTGATAGATACTCGATTTGCTTCTGCAATAGCTTGTTCGACTTCTCCATAAATGCTTTCTGCATAGACAGACTGCCGTCTGCTTGCTCGTCGAACCACTCCAACTTTTCTGGTTACTACTGTAGGCACAACATTCGCTGTCATCGACGAGGATGACATTGTCAGCACCGACGGAGTAGCAAGTAATGGACCAGAAGGAGGGAAGAAAGCTGTTGGTTGTGATTCTACTACATCGGATCCAAATCCTCGAGGAAGAGTGGCACAATCACGAACTGTGATTTGCCCACTGTGTTTCCCACGTGGCAAAGAACTACACCCTCCTAAAGCAGAACAACTTAGAACAATTATAAAGCATGAATAAAGCAAAATTAGAGCATTGATCCTGAACTTAAAATAAAGAAAATAGACCCCATGTTTCATTATTATTATTATATATTCAATTATTATTTAAAGTTAAATAAGAAAGAACCCACTTGAATAATCAAGCTCATGCTGATCTACATCGTCAGCTGTGGTGAAAACAGAGCTGGCGTGAGAAAGACGATTTGCAACGTCATGGCCTCCTAGATTCCGTCTTGGGGCAACCATCGGTAAGTGATCAGTACCAGTCGTTTGAAGGAGATCGTCTACAACAAAAAAAACATGCGAAAACGCAGGAAAAATAGAAAAAAAAAGGTTTTTTACGATGGTAAAATAAACTAACCATTATATGAGTATGATTTCAACTGATTACTTGGAGTGAGATGAGCATGGAACTTGATCTTGGCCACCCATTCAAGCATTTGCCGTTCATCAGGGCAAGAGAACATGAACTCAGAGCCATCTTGAAGAAGGAGACGGAATGCATTCTTTCGTTTCGCGTATTCTGGATATTGTTCACATTGCGCTCCATAAATGTAAACCGGAGGTGCTGCAGCAATATTCTCGATGAACTGTTGCTCATCTTTGAAGAAGCAGAGAAGTTGTCCACACAGTATTCCGTAGTAATTCTTCCATGAACGAATAGTAGCACGTTTTCCTCCACTTTGTTGACATTGCTTTCGGTCAAAGAAACCTTTCATGTCTATAGCTCCCATATCCTCCCAACGGCTTCCTTTACGAATAGATTGAGTACGACGAGTAGTGAAAGATGGTGTTTTTGTCATTTCGACAGCTGATTGATTTGGAACCACAGTTGAGGATGATGCAAGAACGTCACCAATTTGAATTGTTCCTGGAGCTGAAATATTACGCATAAGAAGGGTGTTTTAAACAAACTGCAGAATTGAAGTTCAATAAAAATATCTTACCAAAATCAGCAGTTGTCTTGGCACGATCCTTGCGATCCTTTCTTGGCATTGTGTGAGTAGAGAATTCTTCACCAGATGGAGATGGACGAAGAAGTGAAATTTCTTGAGTCTTTCTTCGTTCTCTTTCTTGTCTGCGGTTAGCAAGAATGTTTCCTTTCTCGACGATCTTGATCGTGTCTCTTCTTTTCTGATCTTCTTCGGCGATTCTGGCACGATCAATTTCCTTGTTTCTGAGGCGACTGAAGTTCTGCTCGACAAGTGTCAATCTCTTCACCATCTCACATTTCTCGTTTTGGGCTTCAAGTGTCACGAGGAAATCATCGAAATCGCGTAGATGACTCTCAGCCATTTCTACAGAGTCGACCATTCTCCAGTCATCTCCAAGAAGTCCAGCACGTTCTTCAAGCCAGGAATCGAGCTGTTCGGCATTCTGCTTCCATCTCTGGACATCCATATTTTCTTCATACAACTCGGCACGATCCTTCCAGATTTCACAGAGCATCTCCCATGCCTTCTCGAGAATTTCAACTTTTTCTTGAATTTCTTGAGAAAGAACATGACTGGATTGGATCATTCGTCTTCCTTGACGAGCAAAATCATCAACGAATGGCTTGCGTCCTTGCATTTCTAAATTGTACTCATCATGACGACGAACAAGAGATTCGCATGAAGCTACATCCCGTGGAAGTTGTTCGGAGGTCATAGTGGTTTGCATGTTCTTCATCCATTGCATCATCTCACGATATTCCTGGAAGTAGGATTGCAAGCTCTGCATGTGTCGCAGGCGTTCCAAATGTTTCTTAGCGGCTTCCAGAATGTCCTTCAGTTGTTCTTCCATATCCAGTCTACGAACTTCCAAATGATGTCTAGTGTCAGGGAATGAATTCCATAATCTTTCTGCTTCATGACACAACTCGGCGACTTGTTTTTCTACAGCCTTCATTCCATGCATAAACTCGTCATGTCTCTGAAGTTGAGCTTTTACTGAAGCAAGATCGGCTCTTGAAAGATCCTCTTGTTCCATAGCGACACCTGTTGCCTCCTTGTCTTGAAGCCAATTCAACGTTTGGTCAGCCTCCTGATCGAAACGATGAACTTGACGAGCTCCGTTCAATGCTTGCTTTCTTTCGTTGGCAACTTCATTGACATGTGTCCAAAGTCTCTGGACATCGGCTCCCTTGGCAGTAATTGATGCCCCGTATGGATGTCCGCTTCGGAGAAGATCTTCTTGTGTACGTTGAACTGAGGCTACACGTTCGCCGGCAGCAGCCAGTTCACGAACGGTGGACTCGAATTGCTCAATGATTTGTTGACAGTCTTCAAGATCTTGTCCGTAATCTTCAGCCGAGGCAGTTCTTTCTTTCTCGCGAAGCCAATCTGACAGATCATCAGCTTGTCTGACAAACTTATGATATTTAGAAGCATCAACTATCTGAGTTCTTCGTCTAGCACATTCTCTGCAGAGATCACCGAATAGTGCTTCCAATTTACGTTGCTTGGCAGCGATTGACATAGCATCATGATGCTCTCTAGCCAAGAGACCATCTGCACGCTTCTTCAAACGGTCAATTTCGTTTTTGAACAATTCAACTTCTTTGTCCAAAACGGTTAATCGTCGCAAATGACTCTCAGCTCCGGCCTGATCTCTACCCATTTCTTGGCTCATAGCAAGTGGCATCTGCTCACGCAACCATTGTTCGGCTTCTGTCTCTTCCGTGTAGTATTCATGAGCATCAATAGCTTCTTGGAGAAGATCACGTCTTAAACCACAGCTTTCCTTCAATGTCAACATCGCAGTTGAAAGTCGATCGAGAATTTTCTGAATGTGTCCTGAAGCGAAATGACGTTGACGAATCATGTCCCTTCCGCGTTTTTCAGTTTCGTTCATTGCTGATTGACGAGTATCGAGTTCCTGAAATTGCAAATAATAGCTTTGATCGTTCCAAGTTTTACAAACTCACTTTTTCCAAAGCAGCATGTTTCTTTTGGAGTGAGAGGGCACTTTGCAAAGAATCACCAGATTCAGCACTGCTTGCCAGTGGCATCTTATCAGATAGCCATTCAAGATCTTCTTCAGCAGCCTTCACCCACTCGAAGAATGCCTGTGCATCAACAAGATTCTCTCTACGGATCTGTACTGGTTCGTCAAGTCCAGAGTAGCGAGCTTCCACTTGTTCAGCTTGTTTAAGACATTCGTCAGCAGCTGATGATCCTTGAACTCTCAATTCACGTGCCTTCTTCATCATTTCGACAACGGCATCAGAACGTCCAGCAATTTCGGTTTGAAGAGTGTCCAATTTTTTGATGAGCAACTGAGTGGAAAGCATGTCCCTTCCATGATCTTCAGAGCCTAACTCAGCTTCAACTTTGTCAAGCCACTTTTCAATATCTTCCACTTTCCTTTGAAGAGAATGGAGCTCAAATGCTTCACGAAGTCGTTGAGTTTTCAAGCCAGACTTGGTTCTCAGCTCATCCCATCCTGATCTCAATTCGACGAGTTGGGCTTTGACTTGTTCACTCATGAAGTGGTTATCGGCAACAAGTTCTTCTCCTTGACGTTCCACATTCGATAAACGTTTCTCATTCTCAACCAATTCAGAATCGAAAGCCATGTGCTTCTGAAGCTTTGATCTCAAGTTAGTATGATCCAAGAAGCTTTCATCGTAAGCGAGCTGCAACTTGGCGGTGATCCAGATTATGAGCTCTCCGCAATGACGAATGAATTCGTGATATCTCTTTGAATCCTCTAGCATGTCCTTTCGTTTCGCAACACTCTTCAAAAGAAGAGCATGTCTGGCAGAAACTTCTTCCTTGCGTGTAACAATATCAGCACGATAGTTGTTTCCTCCAGAAACAAGAGCATCGGCATTTTTCGCTAACACATCGATCTTCTCGCTTTGCTTGCGAACAGTTTCTTCAAAAGCAGAATGACCTTTGATCAGCATTTCAACAGCATCCGAAGTATCACCAAGTTCCCCACGAGCGATTTGATTCTCCTTATCAGCAAGCCATTGTTCACATTGCACAGCTTCATCACACCACAACATCCATTCAAGAAGTTTTTGAAGAGATCCCTTCTCACTTTCCCATGTTTGTCTCAATTGATGTTCCGAGTTCTGAACGCGTTTGTGAGCTCTTTGGACTTCAGCCTTATGCTCCGGTTGTTCCTGGTTCAAAGCTTGTCCTTCTTCGTGAAGTTGGCGAAGTTCATCTGCTCTTCCATCGATTTCTGCTTTACGTTCATGATGATGCTCCAATAGTTTGCGAGCTCCGGCACTATCTTTTGGCGTTTGGTGAGAAGTCATTTTGTTTCTGACTTGGTTAGCCCACTGCTCAGTTTTCTTCACATCATCAAGGTACTTGTAGAGTTTGTAGGATCGATTCAACTTGTCATTTCTTGTTTCAGCGGTTTCAGATAACTGTTTCCAGCTCTCCTCCAACTTCTTCAATGAATCAAGAACAGTCTCCTTGAGCGGTGGTCTCTTTTCGAGAATCTTTTGAGCATCCTTATCATGAGCAATGAGTTTTTGATGAATTGCACTCATATCTCTTTCCAAAGCTGATTGCTTACGGACGAGAAGCTCCACACTGAAATTCAAACTTTAAAAGAATGTATTCTGAGAAAAGAACCAACCTGGCAAAGTCTTTTCCAAAATCATCACTCTTCATAGCAGATATTTTTTCGTGAATTCGTTCATCAGTATCCTCAACATCACGATTGAAAGTATGAACTTCCATAGCAGCCAAAAGTTCAGTTCTGTAGTGAGAAAGCTGTCCGAGTAGGAGACGCCATCTGAAAAAAAAATGATGTGAATCGATCACGTTTTGAATTGGATATAATGGAGATTACAACGAGATTATGTCTATCTACTAGTGACATGAAACCGCCATCGAAGTATTCACCCCAAAATATTATATTAGTGTCAGAGAAGGAACAGTAAAAATTGGTAGTTGAAGGGAGATTTTTTTTTTCGAAAACTTGAATTCTTGCGGAAAAAACTCACTTTTCATTAAGGTGCTGTTGTTCTTTCTGGACTTGGTCGCGACTCGATCTACCTTGCTTCACAAGTTTCTCTCCGAGACGGTTGATTTCGTCGAGTGTCTGCTCATCAACAGTGGAATCTGATCTTGTTCCATCAAGCCGCTCAAGCAACAATCGACAATGTTCCATGTCTCTTCCCATATCGGCAGTGGAAACAAGAACTTCTTTTTCATTGATCCAGGCGAGAACATTCTCCACAAGCTGTTTGAATCTGAGCAAATCTCTCGCTTCTTCGAGAGCTCTGGATTGATCAGAACAAGCTCCGGCCAATTGACTCCACTTGGTGTTGAGTTCATGGCAACGATCACCAATCTTTGGATTGCGATGAAGGTTCGTCAGCTGTTGACCGCGTTGAAGAATTTGATCAACAATAGTCTTGTTGGCAGCAACTTCAGCTTCCAATGCTTGATGTGTTTGTAGTCTCTTCATCTTCTCTTCAATGGAAATACTGTCACCGAATTGATCGCGAGCCTTGCGGACTCCATTCGTCTTTTCGTCGATCCAGGCTTCAATTTGAGCAACATCACTGTCGAATGAAGCCAAAGCAAATTCATCTCTGAGGGAAGCATGTCTAGCGTCAATGTCCTCTCGAAGATGTTTGAGCTCTTCGTGAACCTTCGATTGCCACAAGGCGATATTCTTTGATTCCATATGGCGGGCGTTCATCAGTTTGTTAGCATTACGATCCGAAATAGCAGCACGTTCATCAAGTGTCGACAAGGCCTTTTCAAATGTATCGAGTCTCTTCTTCTGGCTTTCAACATCAGCAACAGATCCACCGACAGCCAAGCTGCGAAGAGTGGTTCTCTTCGACCCAATTGAAGCGATAATTTGTTTTGCTTCACGTTGGTAAGCATGCCATTGAACAGCTTGCTCCAAATAGTCGCTTCTCAAGGTCCATTCACTACGAAGTCGTTCCAGAGCTGTTTTCAGAAGTCTTGTCTTATTCTTGATCTCTTCAGAAGCATAATGTTGAGCGTTAATCATCTTCTCTCCGTCACCCACAAGTCTTGTGAATTCGGGTTCTCTGGCATCCATCTCATGACTCAATCTGTAAATTGTAAATAAGGGATGGTAATACAACTAGTGCTCATTTTACCTAGAATGTTCTGTTTGGAGCCATTCAGCTTGTTGAAGATCGTTGATGTGAATGTCAGATTGAATATCACTGATAGTCAAATCAGTCCAAGCGAGCAAGTCTCTAACTTTTCCATTAAAAGTGTGTAGATCGAATGCAGCTCTCAGCATGTCTTTTCTATCATCTGTTGCATTTCTCAACTCCTCCCATTCCTCGACCAACGTCTGCTGTCTTCCACCGATTTGTTCAGCGTTTCCACCTGGATATGCCTTCTTCAATCTTTCCGCTTCATCAACTAATTTTGTAAGACGTGGTTGAGCATTGTGTGTTTCCTTATCAAGTGCTTCATGTTGTTGCCATAAGGAATGAACGTGCTTCACATCCCTGCCAAGATCACGTGGCATGTTCGCCATCTTGTCGGCCATCCATTGTTCGAACTCATCGACGTCACGATGGAATCTATGAAGTTCCTCAGCGACAGCAAGCTTAGCAGTGCGGGTTTCGATGTACTCACAAAGAAGATTCCAAGCAGATCTCAGCTTTTCTTGCTTCTTGACCACATCTCTTGCAAATGGAGGATTGCGGCGGAGAATAGCGTTGGCAGCAGTCTCGCACGATGTGAAGCGCTCACTTCCAGTCTTGACACTCTGTTTGAATTCATCGAACTTCGACTGTAATTCCTTCAAGTGCTCATAATCTTCGGCAAAATCTTCACACAACGCCGTCTGCAGTTGCTCTCCGATCCATTGTTCCAAATCAGCGGATTCCCTCATGTACTCATAAAGGCACACAGCGTCTTCCAGAGCATTTCGTCGATCTTCGGCAAGTTTGCTGAGGGCATCGAATTCATGAACCAGTTCGTCTTGCCTCTTCTGGAATCTCTCCACATGTGGTCGTTCGGATTGAACGAGCTCCGCGCATTTGACTTCAAGCTTCTCGAGCCATTGTCGATAAGTAGTCATGTCCTCACAGAGAGCTCTGTGCTTTGCAAGAAGTTTACGAGCAGCATCCTCATCACTTCCATAATCTTCTGATGCCAAAGCATTTCGTTTTTCGTTCATCCAAGACTCAACTTCAGCAGCATCAAAGAGATACTGTTGTTCTTTTACTCCCCAATCAACAATCGCACGGCGAGCACGGAGAAGACGTCTGAGCTCAGTCCAAGAAGCTTCAAGTTCACCACTCTTTGCTTTGATCTGGGCAGATGCTGGATGATGTCTTTTAACAAGTTCCGAAGCTTGTCCAAGAACTTTGTCGATCTGTCCTCCATGTTGATTGACTTCAGCTTCCAGTTGTTCTTGTTTCTTAACCATGTTTAATGCTTCTGTCAAAGTACGACCACAATCTTGAGAAGACGCAATTGGTTTCTTCTCGGCGATCCATTGAAGTTCACAATCAACATCGAAAACGAGTTGGTGCCAGAGACGAGACTCGTCGAGATCACCCTTTCTACGCTTAGCTGGACCTTTCATGGCAGCATAACGTTGAAGAAGATCACCAACGGTGGAGTGAATCTTGTCCGCATCATAATGTCCTTCTACAGCCATCTTCTTACCACGGTTTTCGATTTCGGCAAGCTAGAAAACAAAGATCAATGATATAATTTCCACGATTAAGCTGAAAACTCACCTTGTTTCCGTAGAGTCCCATTTCTTGCTCCAGAACTGTATGTTTTTGAAGTAAATCTTTGACCGATCTTAAATCGAGTCCTTGATCCTTCGAGTTCAATGCAGATTCCATCTCATCGAGCTTAGCATGAGCATCTTCGAGGATTCTATCCAATCCCTTTTGATCGGCAGCTTGACGGAGTCTTTGTCCTTTGTTCCAAACTTGTTTCTTCAAATCACCCCATTGAGAATTGACTTGATGAACGATTTTCTCGACATTTGGAGATTCATAGTGCTTCTTAGCGATCAAACCATCTCCTTCTTTATTGATCTGCTGAATTCTAGACTCGTTTGCAATAATTTCAGCTTCAAAAGCTTCATGTTTCAAAAGACGATGTGGAATGGCAGAGGCAGCCAATGTTGCATCATCTCCACTGGCAACCAATTTCGCTTTTTCATGCATCCAACCCATAACTTCATCAGCTTCTCGGCGCATTTCTTGGTATTCGAGTGAAGCTTCCAACTTCTTTTTACGCTGAGCAGCGGCACGTCGAACAGCCTCTCGTCTAGCAAGAACATCTTTTCTACGTTGCTCAATATAAGCTGAATCAGCATGTTGAGCCTTGATCATATCATCAGCAGTGTGCGAGAAAGCTTCCAGTCGAGCTTCTTGAGCATCAAGTTTTGCCTCTAAATCGCGATGTCTCTTGAGCAAATTTTCAACAGATTCAACTGAATCTCCGAGATTGTCAAATTCAAGGAATGCTTCATGTCCTTTGGTTGCAGCATCGATACGTTCTGATTCTCTATTGAAGAGCTGAAGATCAAGTTGTTGCTTAAGAATAGTATCACGTCTTCTATATAAATCACGCAGAGCAGCCATCTCCGAAACCAAGTTTTGAAGTTGTTCTTCAACTTTTGGCATGCGTGGACTTCGCTCAAGAAGACGTCGTCCCAATTCTTGACAATATTCGACCTCGTACTTCTTGTCCTTTATCTGCTCACCGAGTTCGTAATGCTTCTTAAGAAGTTCTTCAGCTTCAGCAACATCGACTGGATGCACATCTTCCAACATTCCTTTTCTGGTTTTCTCAATCCATCCCATCATATCACTTAGAGCGGACTCGAACATTTCTTTTCCTTGGGTTTGTTCAGCAAGCAACATCTTTTCTTG
>GL380649.1:19141-29681 GCA_000143925.2 Caenorhabditis brenneri
TTCAGCAAGCAACATCTTTTCTTGAGCTCGTCTCAACAAATCTGCATGAAGCGCCCTTAATTCAGCAATCTTTCTCTCAATAGCTGCAGCTTCTTCTGGGTGATCTTTCTTAACGGCTGCAGCCAGTTTTTCCAGAGCCGCAATTTTATCTTCGAGTGGCTTCAAATCACGCTCCAAGTTTTGCAGACTTTTTACGTCATTTGGATTACGATCAAGTTGTTCGAATTTGCCCAACATCCATTCACGAGCGCTTTCACAAGTTGTGTCAAAATCAGCGACACGCTCAGTAGCTTCCAAACGAACTGCACGTTGTTTCCGGAGTCTTTCGAGGTTCTCCCACATTGCATTGATCTTGTGTTGACGGGATTCGATTTGACGAGATTGACCATGTCCTTCGGAAATCAAATCATTCGCAATGTCATTGATATGTTTGAGTTGAGTGCCTCCGTTTGTACGCATATCGGCCTCAAGTTTATCGAACTTGCGACGGAAAGCTGCAACATGTTCTGGAGATGGCTCATCAGCCAATGAAACTTCAATTTCTTTTGCCCAGCGTTCGAAATCATCACATTCACGATAGAATCGAAGTAACTTGATATTATCAGAAAGAAGTCGTCTTCTTACATCGGCCAGTCTCTTCAGCTCACGGTAATCGCTTGAAATCTTTTGCTGTCTTTCAGCAACAACAGAGCTTTTCGTTTCATTTCCTTCTACTGTTGTAGTTGTTTTCTGAGTGGTTTGTGTAACAGTAACCGATTCACCAGGAACGATCTTGCAGTAGTTCGCTGGTACATATCCTTCAGTTCCGTCCCGTTTCAGCGCTCTCCACCATTCAGGAGTGGATTTCTCGAGAAGAGCAAGGATCTCTCCCTTGACAACACGCATGCCGTTTCCTTCATATTTGTAGGACATCTCAATCTGTGGGACAGTAACTTCTTCGGTCTCCTGAACTGATTGGCTTGTGGTTGCAGTGTGAAAAGCACTGTTAGCGAGTTGGCTTTGCATTTCTTCGAGACGTGTAATGTCGTTTCTAAAAATACTTTCAATTTTGAGAAACTCGTATTCATTTTTTTATCACTCACTTATAAGCACGAATTTCTTCTTCGAGACGAGCATGTCTTTGAAGAAGTGACTCGGCTGCTCCTTCGTCACGTCCCAAATCATCAGATTTGACAAGCGGCATTTTTTCTCGGATCCATGACTCGGCTTCGTTGGCATCTTGGAAGTATTGCTGAGCATGTCGAGCTTCAGAAAGCCAGTTTCCGAGAGCATCAACAGCAACACGAAGTCGTTCCCAGCCTTGGTTCATTTGAGTGAGTCTACGCTGAATGTCTTCTTTTGACTGTCCATTTTGAACAAGTCTCTCTCCACCAGCAATCATTCCTTTGCTTCTTGCCCAATGCGTTTGCATTTCCATCTCAACGTTTTTATAGAGAAGAGTTGTTTGTGGAACTGCAGAAATATCTCCACAATTCAAAGCGGTGGTGCACAACTTCTCTTTTTCGGCTAGCCAGGCCATCTCTTCCTCGTGATCTTGAATGAATTGGAACAATGAACGAGCACGTTCCAAAGCAAGGCGACGTGAGCGGCATAATTCAACGAGAGTATTGTATTGAGCGGTTACTTCGTCCAACTTTCTTTGAAGGACATCAAATTGTTCTTCTTTGTGACGAATGTAGTTGTTAGCGGTTTGTGAAAGTTTCGAAAGAAGAGATCCATGAGCATTAATTTGGGCATCCACGAGGTCGTGTTTTCCAAGAAGATCTTCAACACCGATCAAGTGTCTTCCGACGTCACGGTTTCGGACAGCTGGTTCCAAAGAGTAGAGCTCGTTGGAGAGAGTGTCAATGTCACGGAGAAGCGACATCAGATCATTCAAACTCATCAGAGCTCGTTTACGTTGCTCCAATAATGCTAACAATTGGGTCCAACGATCGATTATTTCCCGCTCCATTCCACGAACTTTATCTGATTCGTGATATTTTTCAGTACACAATTCGTTGCACATAGCAGTTAGCATCTTGAAGCGATCTTCACGAGCCAAAATGTCGGTTGAGATAGCTTGTTGCTTTTTGAGGGTCTTCTCAACTTGTGAAGCACTGCGTCCATGTTCCATTTCTTCCAAAACCACTTGAACTGATCGGAGCCAACTGTCACGCAACTTGGCTTTTTTGTGGAATCTCTGGGCAAGTTGCTCCAATTTCTCCTGTCTTTGAAGTTCTGCGATGATCGCAACTTGTCTCTCGTTTTCAGCGTAGTCCAATTGAGCCCAAGCCGATTCGATATCATGCATGAATAAACCTTGTGGAGGTTGGTATTGTTTTCTGCTCATAGCCTTTCTCTTCGTTTGAATGGTGAAGAAGAGTGCTTCGAGCTCTCCCTTCTCCTTGTATTTCGGTGGTTTTTCACTAGTACGGAACTGATTGAACTTGGCATGTTCTTCGCGCATTCCATTAAGAGAGTTTGGAAAACGACGTGATTCCAATGTTTTGATGGTAACACGGATCCAGTTAAGAAGTTCGGAGGCAATGTGTTCATAGTCGTCTTCCATTGTTTCAGACACCATCAGCTTTCCAACAATCTGAAATAAACATTTTTTGGTTCAAGCTGCGAAACAGTTTTCTGACTTACGTTGGCAATACGTCTGGCTCCAGTCATCTCTGTTTTTTGTTTGGCGAAATGATGGTAATACAAAGAGACGTATGTGATGATCGACTTTTCATCCGGTCTAGTCACATCCACGTCTTCAGCATCAAGAAGGCGAGCGATTTCCAATTTCTTCTCAGCAACATCGAATGCATGATTAAGATTATCAACATGCTCATTTGGATTGAGGCGATTGAAATCAACCAGATCAGGACGATGTGAATGAATGAGAGCGTTAAAAGCAAGTCCATTCCTCCAACTTGTTGTGAAGTTCTCGATTCGAACATTCGGATAACCAGCTGTTTTTCTTTGACACCAAAGAAGCAGTGCGTCCTTTGCGTGTTTTCGTTCACCTCGCTCTTCTTCATCCTGAAAATAAGTTGAACCTGAGGACTTTACGAAAAAAATATATATTCCGTACCTCAATAACAATTGTGTCAATCTGGAATCTGAGGATAATGGTCCAGATGAGACCCAGAATGAGTCTTTCATTTCTGTCAAGAATATCTTCGGCTCCAATATTTTCCAATTGGATTTTCTTTTTCTTCAGAAAATCGAGTACTTTATTGAGATTCTCTACTTTTTGTACACGCATTTTTCCACGGTTGGGTTTCCCGAGCTTGTCACCAGAAATAATTTCAAGGAGCTTCATGAGCAAAATTCCATCGCCGACATCAGTGAAAAGGTCTTCAATCTCCGATCCTGCCTGCAAAAAAGTGTTCTTTCCACGCTATATTTTGATGTATTTTTATGCACAATAGCATTACAAGATGATTGACTGTTCCTGATTACACCTCTAATTGGACATTCTTTTCGTTCCTGTCGGTTACATAGCAAAGAAAAACTGATCACATCAGAGATAAAGGAGAATTCGCAAGGTCACCTTGGTCCGCATTACTTTCTCGCTGCGTTATATCCTCTTTTCTTTCCCGTAAACAATTATTCCCAACTAAGTGATCCCTACTTTTCCTTATACAGTCTCTCTTCATCTTTTCACCTTGCCCGTGTTTGCAACACCAATAATTATGAACGCACAACCTTTTGAAAGAAGAAGTGATCAGTTCACCTTACCCGATTTAGGAAGGAGTTGCACCATTTCGTGAACGTCTTCTTCTGAATATGTACACGCTCGTCTTGAAGTGTTCTAATGCGTGATCGCTCAAAGTAGAGTGTTTCATTGTTAAAGTCATCCTGGTCGGCTCCGTTTGCATCTGCGCGAACTGGTGGAGCGCCAGTGGTCGGAACTCGTACCTGAACGATAAAAAATATTCTTTTAACAACTTTTCACAGATCTCTCAAATTTTAATGACATGCATTTTTCCCATATTTTTTCTTAAATATCGTTTCAGACCAACAAAAACAAATATTTACTAGAGACGCCTGAGCGCCTTTCCCGTTTTGACAGCATAGCTTGCCTTACCGGGAGAGACGCTCACCGACCACAATGATAATAAACAAAAATTTTCATAGTGAGAGTGAATGAGCCGTCAGCTGACTGGCTTTCCTGAGAGAAATGCCTTTATGTTTTCCATGAGTCACCACATGAACTACCTGCTCGTTGGGAATAGTTCTAGCGCTTGGAGTTGGTGAAGAAGAGGATTTCATAGAAATTGAATAAATTAACTTTTTTGGCATGATTCGGAATTTAGAGAGATAGTACAAGCGAACTAATGCAAACACAATTTGACATGGAGGTTCAATTATAACTGAGGATTCAGTTGCAAATCGGATTATCTACAGATCCAATCATAATAGGTTTTCAACCGTAAACCCACATGTCTGTTGTTCTATATGAAATGTATTGTTTGAGAGCTTATTTTGGAACTTGAGCTCAAAAATCACTTACTTGCATTTCGTACTTTCTCATTTTTCCGTCTCTGTTGTCTTCTGACTCTCCCAAACTATCGTGAACACCTTCACCGTAATAGTCGTGTTTTTGATGTTGATGGTAGTCGCGGTACTGGTAGGGTTTGACTTCTCCGGCTAAACCACTGTTACTCGTCGTCTGATAATCGTTTTCGGGTAGATGATCTCGCGGTGTTCGTCGCAAGTGTTCAAAGTCGACGTTTTCACGACTCGGCGCAATCTCCTTGCGGTACCCTTCTACCTTGTCTGTAACAGAAGAATATTTGAATAAGTTGATTAGAAATGAAAAATGTTATAACTAGAAAATTTAATTTTCGAAAAATAAATTAATCCCTCGGACGTGATTAAAAAATCAAGAAAAAATGAACAACTAAGGTCGTCGAATTTCAAAAAAAAAACTTCAGAGTTGGAATGCAATTTGACTGTGGTGTGTAGGTGGGGGCGTTCCCAATGTTTATTACAACTGATAACAGGGTCTTATCGCAGTGAAATAGAAACATGAGTCATTGAAAAGTGCTCTGGCTGTTAGTTACTCAAATAATTAGTGAAGACGAACTCTTGCAATGAATGAGAATTGGAAAGGGATTAGACGTCCCAGCAGTGCACTTGGAATTTTTGTTTATTGTTGACACTTCTTTGGTGTTTACCAAAAAGTTATGCTGAGCCTATGCTAAATGCAAATTGGAAATGAGAAGGCGTTGAGTGAATCATAGGACCCCGACAGAAAAAAAAACGAAAGATAGCCGTCTGAATCTGTGTTGACATTCCAACACTACCACCTATCAATGTGCCCTTTTCCTTCACGGTCTTGTGGGTGCTCTGAAGGTATGCAATGTTGCATATTTACCCCGAGACCACTACCAAACAAAGTAGAGACTGACATAAAGAGAAACAGCAGACAGTGAGAAAGGTTAGGGAACGAAAAGAATGAATATAAACACAGTGGAATTTCAATATGTGAGGAAAATATGTGGGGAGTTTTCGATATTCATATTTTATCAAGTAATATATGATAATCATAGAACGAGAAATTCGTTTAGTAATCTAACTATTTAGTAATCTAACTGAACTATATTTACTAGGTATGTTTCACATTCACCAAATCCAGATTTCTAGTTTGAAAAAAAACATACCGTTCATACTCCGCACCGTCTTTCCTTCACCAGGCGAGTAGCTCGCCGCGAAGGAGACATATGACATTATTAAGATTCCAGATTTCAGCGACTAGATGATGAATATAACACTACGATAATTTGGATGAAGTCGAAAAAAATAGTGAGTGGTAGTCTTGTTATGACCAGTCTCGACAATCCGCGTTCGATTCTCGTCAGATATGGCGCAAAAGGGTCAAGGAAACACCGCGACTGTCGCACGTTATTCGTGGTAGTTTCCTCTTCTCCAGTAGATACGTTCTTATATAATCTTTATCTTCTATATATCCACTTGCGAAGACGTCCGGTGTTCGTTTATCCGACCTCTACCGAACTCTCTATACAACGTCCGAATATGACAAGAGGAATAAGAAGTAACGAGGGAGGTGCCGGAGGCGATTAGACGACATCCATCGATCGGCGCGACGGATAAAAAGTATCGAATATATGTATTCACTGACGGGAAAAGAACGGAAGGAATGTTCGTAGGAGACGGCGGCAACAATTGAGTGCTGGCCGAAATGGGCGAGAAATCGAGGATTCCGGTGGCGGAAATTGACAAACACAAAAATAGCTGACCGCCATAGAGGGGCACTTGAGTTCAAACATGTCTCTTTCAAGAGCCAGGAAGAACACCGCTTTTTGTTCAAATCCATGAGATCTTCTTCCGTTATTATGTTGTACAACAGATTTAACCTTTTCTTAGTTTTTTCAAAGTGTTTTACTGGAGTATTCACCGTGATTAACCGAATTTTGGTTTTAGAAATGAAGTAACTCGTTTTTCACGGAATGAGATAGAATTCATTCAGCGCTGTATACATTTTCATTCGTGTATTTATGATGAGTTGAGTTCGTCTGTCAACACGGATGCGTCAGAGTTGACGCATTTTACCGACCGAATCAACGAATACTTAGCCATATTCGCCGACGCACCGAAGGTGATATTGGTATGATTTATGGAGGGCAATGTGGCGGAAACCGCATTTTATTAGAAGAGCGTTTTTTCTCTATGATGTCATCGAGCTTCTTACTATATGAAAAGATATCGAATCCCGTCTAACGAAGTAATTAATTGACCAAAACTATCAAAACTAAAATGATCAATTCAAAAAATTAGGAAACAAAACATAAAAACTAAAAGACTGAATTTTGAACGTCAAAAAAAATAAGACGAATTCTCGATGATGATGAAAGAGGAGACAACCTAAACTAACAAAAACGACACAAAAATTGAAAAATCATCCAATTTTCCAAACACTGGCAAAAATGGTACATGTTATCAAAAAACACCACAACTATCATGAACTGCAAGCCGAAACAAAAATCGAAAAAAGACTCAAAGAGGATAATAAAACAGTGAGAAAACGCACTCACTGTCGTTTTGGCACGAAACAGTCAGAGGCAACGGACAAGAAAAACGGAGGTCTCTCCTTTTTCAAAATAGTAGTTTCTTTCACAGCCTAATTCGGTGTATCTCTCCAACCGATCAGTCCGAAAAAAGAGGAAATCTCGAGAAAACCGTCACCCAGTATTCACGCTGCCGACTACGACTAGTAGTATTCTTTACTTTTTTTTATAAGTGGGAGAGTGAAAATGCGATAAGTTTAGTATTAGCGAGTGGAAGTGAAGAAAGGCAAAGTGCGCATAACCTTGTGCTGAACACATCGAACAAAAAAGTGCTAAAGGGTCGGTATGAATCGCCGCCAGATGTGCTACAAATGTCGGAAACGGACGAGTGAAGGAATGAGAAAGACCGGAAGAGAAAACGCATAAATTAAAGTCCAAACGGTAGGGTTTGTTTCATAGAATAGGGTTTACGCTGCGCAAAAATTGATTTACATAAAGAATTGACAGTCATGAATCTCATTATTTCTGCTTTTGTCTTTTTCTAGAATTAAAATTTCGATTAGTTCTTAAATAGAAAGAAAGAAAGTCCTCGAATAAAAATCCTGTTTGTTATCGTAGGTTGCTACTCATTCCGATTACTCCTCACTTTTAAATGGTGTCGCTTGTGCACTGTCAAGGACATTGACACCTTCGAATTTTTGAATTCAACAGGCGCTGTTAGAATATATCGAAAACAAAATAATAGTAATGCGACATTGGAGGGAACAAGAAGATCGATTCTTGATGTAATTAGGTGTGTTTTGAAAATGAGAAGAGTGAGTGACTCGTGCATCGCGAAGCTTGACAGAAATGTCGAAACAAATCGTTTGCCGGTAGAAAAAACATAAGAGTAGTAACTAAATATGCAAAGGGATTGACTGAACGCTTTTCGAGATTTCTTATTCAGTACTCACAAAACACGACTGCGAATTAATTTGATAATCTTACAGACTGTTTGTGAGTATGGGTTTGGCTATTAAAAACGTAAAAACACTCGTACTGCTTTAGTCTCGTGAAGTTTCAGGTAAAAAAATACGACGTAAACGCAATAATTAGGAAAAACTGAAGAAAAGCCGAGGAAAACTTTTTTAAAAGACGCGGCGGTGTTTTGTGTTCCTTTGTAGTTGCTGGTGTTTGCGTACTTTTCATGATATTCACGCGGGAGCTTCAAAAATAGTTTTTTTGTGTTTATGTACATTTGTACATACCGCTCACTTTGCGTGAAGAGTAATAATTGAAACTTCAAAGATGCGGAACTATTTTTTTAGAATGTGACAGTTTATGTTAACTAGCAGGGCAGTTCTTATTCCGCCAGCGAGAATTTTGTGAGCCCTATTTTATCGCAGACCTAGACCCTCACAGCGCTCCGAATGAAAAATTGAACAGACTGGAACCACTGCCCTGAAATTCTCTCACTAAATGTACAAGAAAATCGGTTCAGTTGGAATGGCGTTGGAGTAGGAAACCCCACCGCAAACACAGTAATCAGTGATAACTATTAGTAAAATGAAAGACTGATCGATTGCTTCATGAAAAAAAACCGAATCATTCCTGTTTTTTGGTGAATACGGTGACAGTACGGTATTTCAATGTCAATAAACTTCAAAAAAAAAAACAAAAAACAATCAAATACTGTATACAAAACGAAGAACAATCATTCTTAAAATAGGTTATAAATACAATTAATTCGGTTTGATTGTGTATGAATGATTCGAATGAGAAATAGAATGACCCGAAAATATAAATCACATTTGCAAACAAGAGAGCTTGGGAAAGAAAAAAAAAGAGTTCACAACAAGTCGAAGAAATACGAATCGAGTCGGGTCACAAGGAAGTGGCGCGAAGCAACACATTAAAATGGACTATTCGGACGCCACGACTCTATGAATTAGCGGCTTTTATGATTGGTCTGCAGCAGTGAGCCAGCCATCTGCCTTCAACGCATTTTGAACCGATTGGACAGAATCTGAATGTTGTGTACAATGTTTTTATTGAAAGCTTCTCAGTCTTCTTCCTATTCGTTTTCTATTCAACGAGTAGGAAGAAGTGGATTAAAGATTTCATTGGTCCGCGTGCTAAGAGCGGATTAAACCATTCACAGAGGATTTCGGAACAAAGACTCACTTGTGACCACAATGCCTTCCCAGCAGTTCTTGCTCTCCGTACCAAACCGTTTCGGTAACTACTTCGTGCTCAGGGATTAAGCATTTCGGATGGTTTTCTTGTCTCCAAGCTTCTGAAAATCCATCTTCGAGTTATTTACTATTTGAAATTGGGACATTATAAAAATCACTTGGGTTAAAAAAATAAAACATTGACTGTGTGAATTTCAGAGTCAAAAGAAAAAAATTTACCTTGAATCAGTTCATCACAGCATAAACCAAGCCCAAACGCCATAGTGATACATTTGGATCCTTTTGGGCATGTTTTATTCCTATTGGAGCAGCTTCCCAAGGCTTTCGATCCTCCGCCACAGATACCTTTATCTGCTGACAAGAACCGAAATTATCAGATGAAATTTAGAATAAAGATAAAAGAAACCTGCTCTGCATCTCAGGTTGCACATATCAGAATCATCGAATCTATTGAAGTTTCCACCACAACCTTCATAAAGGAATGGAAGACACATTTCAAGTTTCTTGTCAAAGTAATACTGCAAACAACAAGTTCTAATAGATTATTCCTTAGATTCTTTTTCATTACTTTTATCGATTTTTGAGTTTTCCCACATTTCGAATGACCTCTATTTGGTGGCTCCTGACAACTTTGAACAAATGGAATTGTAGAAATAAAAAACAAAATTGGAATCAGCTCACTCCACATCTTTCAAGAAATAAGATCAGCAGCAAATATATCGGGAAGAAACGGAAAGAGGTACAATATATGTTGTGTAGTGGTGGTTCCTGCCTCGATGCGTCGCCCAGATAATAATTCGATAATTGGGTGAGGACAACGGATGACATGGAAACTGCAGCAATGACTTGCCCTTTTTCTAGCCGTACCTTTCTGACGTTTTTCTCTTTTTTCTTCTTCCGCCTCACCAATTATTACACTTATACTCTTGAAGGAGAACCGATCGAACATCGATTTGAATGTTTTATTTGTGTGTTCCTTGTTACTACTCCGTTCTTTTGTGTTCTTCGCCTAATTTGTTTGTGAAGAAGGAAGCTAAGATTACAAGAAAAACTCAGAATTTGAAATTGATAAAAAGTGACATGTTGACAAATAAATAAAGGAAATGTTGAATGGCCAGGAACTAAAAGATCACAGGCGACATTTTCGAAATGGGAACATGAATGATATTCACAGGTTATTGTGGTCACAGTTCAAAACAGTTCCTCTTTGAATTTTTAAACTTCGTGAACAAAGAGATCATTTGATGTGAAAAAACTCATGATACAGAAGAAATTCAATGTATGTGAGAGTTCAGGAAAACCATAGAAACTCCAATAATATCATACTCATACTTTTGGACAATTTGGCTATGATTT
>GL380651.1:0-19091 GCA_000143925.2 Caenorhabditis brenneri
CTCACTATATGATCCTGAGTTTGGCTCCAGTCATCCATTTCCACTCTGAGACAGTCTAGTACTCTGTCATTGTCTCCTGTACACTCCTCAATCGTCCTGTCATTATATCTCTTTTCCCTCTAATCCGTATCTTTTTTACGATCGATATTCAATATTCTTCCAACTTTTTCTCATTCTAAATTCTCAAACACAAATGTAATTTTCAGAATTATGACATTCCCTCTACTTCGTTTGCCTGGTCTTGCCCGAGAGCACATTGTAGAACAAATGGAAGTTCGTGAGCAGTAAGTTATTTTTTGTCTGATTTCGAGGAGGTAACTTCTTTTTTTTTTCAGATTTCGTTTCGCGACTCTATCAAAGAAAACAAAGCGATTTGCAAGGAATGCGATTCGCCAAGTGTCATACACTTTCGATTGGAGTTTGGAAGTCGGCAAAAGTGATGTATCAATTGCAAAAACTGGATCTTACAGCTCACTCGATATGAACATCATGTCATTTGAAAAGAAGGGTACCTACCCTGAAACGGATGGTAAATTCTATCTGTATGTGAACGACATCAATGAGTGTTCAATCTACTTATTGAGGATTCTGGATAACCTGAGTTTCTTTCAAAATTCAAAATTTCAACTCACATTTACTCATCTTCCGAGTGACTTTACCAAGGAGTTTTTGACCACTTCTCAAGATTTGAATATCAATATTCATCAGTTGGAAGTTGTGGGTGGAAATCCGGATGACGAATTCTATACATGGCTGATGGAGAACTGTTGTAATGTCAAAAAACTTTTGAATTTCTGCTCAACAACTCCAGAATTTCAATTCGATCCTCAAGTACCATTTCCTGGCGAGTGGTGTTATCTAGACGACCCATCTTGGTTGAAACTGAGTCATGTTACACGTCTTTTTATGAACTGCAGATATCTATCTATTCCCCGAAACAATCATCAATTGACAGCGAAGGATCTCAACCAAATCGTGAAATTATGGATGGAAGATTCGAAATTGGAGTTTTTCTCAGTTGACTTGAAGGATTCAATTAACTTTGACCTAATCATGAAGGATATCAAAAAGGAGCCCATTGAAAAAGCATATGTAGGGAAAAGGTAAGTCTTGAGCAGTTGAAATTTCAGTCAAAAAGTTAATTTCCAGTGAAGAAGTATACCAACCGGGTATGGCGTTCAAAATCCGACAGAAGAGTGGACAAGAAGCCGTCGTGAGTTTAAGTGATGTGTATGGGAAATCAATGGTGATCAACACTCATTTCGATGGGTCGGACTGTGATTTATGGAAAGAGGAATCTCCGTATTCATCTGATATGGAAGATGAGGAGGAGGATGAAGATCCAGATAATTAAAAATTCAGTACTAGTTGAAGTAAATCAACTGTCGTTTTTCCGATTTTCTTGAACCAACAAATAATAAAATTTTGATAATGGCTTGAATATGGTTATATCGAAGTGAAAAATTGCAATAAGAGTAACCAAGAGTGAAGCAAAACTATTCTTTACCGTTCCAAAACAGGTTCAGCTACTAAAAACAACTTCTTCATTCAATCCACCAGCTAGTTTATGATTTATTCAAAACCTTTCACAAATACTTACATTTTCAAAACCACACTGTTTCAGAATGTTTACAATTTGATTCTATGAATTCCACTACCATTCTACGAAAGATTATAGATTCCCAATAAAACAAGTTGCGAATTAGAATTACTGTTTCGAAAATTTGTGAAGGAATCAACTAGAAAAATATCCAATCGTCGCATCATTAGATAATTTTAGAAAACAAACTTGACATTTCATCCCACAGAATAAGTTTACTCTTTTTCTTGTGAAATATTATAAATTATGATGAAAAGCTTTTCACTAGACTTTGAACTTTACTTACTGTTTCACTGATGAAGTAAACCTTGAAAAACTTCGTATGTTACATTAAATAATATTTGTAGGTATTTCTCGAACTATAGACCATTGTCAAATCAAAATTAATTTCAAATTTCACATTGTACGGAAAAAACGAAGCAACACTTTTTTACTGTTTCCATCTGTTCCAATAAGAGTTTTACTTATCTCCTTTTTCAATTCGAGGAGTTTTTGTGATCATTATTTTTTTCTTATTCACTCATCGACTTGATCCTCAACTTGAATACTTTCACAACTAGTTCTATCGGAAGCATTCTTAAAATGTTACTGCTTCAGAGCATTGATAATGAAATCGTTGATGAATGAAACTCAATGGGCGCGCTGAACTATTTTTTGTGGATCTTGGTTGAGAAATTGGATATCATAGTGAAAAAAAAAGTAATTTGTTTTCCTGCTCCAAAAGCTACCAACAGAACCGATCTTCACCGTTTCGGACCAATTTTAGCTGAATTTTTTTCATTCACTCATGTTTGCATTCAGGTCATGTGTGGTTCAAAGCTTGCACGACGTGTTGGATTCTTGTCGAATTCATGTCTAACGGAGTATAGAATTGATAATTTCAGAATGTTAACGAGTTGAAACCGTAAACTTTGATGCGATGGACGTAACCAACAACTTTTTTGAAAATCAACAACAATCCAAAATTACTGTTTCGAAAACATATAAAAAAAAATAAACGAACCATTTTTTCAATATTGGTTGTAAAATGGGGCAGAACAGTAGTGGGTTGTTCATGTGCATCCCTGGGAGAATTTCTGAAAAATCAAAAGGAGAGATTAAACACATTTTCTATATTACTGCTTCAAAACCTCATCATTATTAACAGTGAAAATTCATATAATTATATACCTTCATTGGCTGGAATCAATTGTTGTTTTTTCCGTTTTATTGAGTCATTGAACAATAAATTTTCAATAATGGCTTGAATATAGTTATATTGAAGTGAAAAGTTTTCAGTTTTCAGTTGCCATTAGAACAACCAGGAATAAAGCAAAACCAATCTTTACCGTTTCAAAACAATTTTCGCTGGAAAAAACAACTTCATCACTCAATTCTTGACAAATCGTTAAACAGCTTGCACAAATGTGATTTCCAAAACTTACAGTTTCAGAATGTTCACAATTTGATTCTGTGATTTCCACTACCATTCGGCGAGAGATTATAGTTTTCCGATAAAAAAACTGCAAATTAGAATTACTATCTCGAAAATATGTGAAGAAAATCAACTAGAAATATATTCAATCGCCGTTTCATTAGCTAAGTTTATAAAACCAACTTGACATTTTATCCCACAGAACAAGTCTTTTTTTTGTGCAATTTTATAAATCATCATGAAAATTTTTTTACTAGATTTTGATCATAACTCCCTTTTTCAATGATAAAGTAAACCTGGAAAAACTTTTGATGTTACAATTAAGATTCATTTATTTTTCAAAATATAGACCATTCTCAAATCAAAGCTACTGTCAAACTTCACATTGTACGGAAAAAACGAAGCATTACTTCTTTACTGTTTCCATCTGTTTCATTAGGAGTTAACTTATTTTTTTCAATGCTGGGTTCGTAATCAGGTTTTCAATTTTTTTAAATTCACTCTTTTTCCAATATTTTTTCTCCCATGCTGGAACATTGTCAAGAATTATTCTCTAGAAAACATTCTCAAAATGTTACTGTTTCATTGGATTAATAATAAAATCATTGCTGAACGAAATACAATAGGTTCTTTCTCTGATAGCTTATGTAAAGCTGGAATAAAAATTGTAACATCAAAATGAAAAAAGTAATTTGTTTGCTGTCCCAAGAGTTAGCACTAGAACCGACTTTCACCATTTCTGAATAGTTTTGTCCAAAGCTGTTGGAATCGCCGACGCGGCATCGGCTTTTTACTGGACAACTCCATCGAGCCGTCCTTCTGCCAAAGTGCACGGCTCTTTCTGCTCTACAAAGCCGATTTTTACGACGGAAACATCCCACTGCTAGGAAGTGAGATAAAAAAATATCTAACTCATTATTTATACAAAAAACGAACGGCAACCCAAGCTTACTGTTTCGCAAAACAGGTGAAGAGAATCAACTAACAATTTATTCGATAGTCGAAGTTGTAAATGAACTTCAAAAAAAAGCTACTTGGTATTTTCCCATTCAGCGAAATCAGCTGCGCCGATTATCTCATTTGAAATTCAAGTTTATAGGTAAATAGGCGGTTTTTTTTCTTATTTGGAACGGTAATTTCATTCCATAATTAGTTAAATCGTAACGCTATTCCCCAATCAGAAAGATACTGCGTTTTTAAACTTGAAACTAAATATTTCCGGAAAAGAAAACTTTTAAATTTCAAAAGCCCATGGTCGATTGTCAATTCAAGGTTGAATTTATCTTGTTGCCTCACTGAAACAGTAAATCTAGAACTTTGCATGTTCAATCAATCTTGGTTTCGCGAAAGAGTGTTCGAAGTAAAAATGCTCAATTTGTTGACCATTGTCAAGTCGAAATTATTGCCAAACTTCACATCGCACTAAAACAGCAAATCATAACTTTTTTACTGTTCTTAGGTGTTCCAATAAGATTTCAACTCTTTTCTTTTTCTATTCGTAGTTTGGTGAATTTGGTCGGTGCGCGTTCTCCAAAAAGTTTTTTCATTCACTTATTTTCTTATATATCGACTTTAAACTCAAGTTGAAAGTTTTTGAAACCAGTTCTTTTGAAAAAATTTTCAAAATATTACTGTTTCAGTGAATCGACAATAAAACTGTTGTTGATCGGAACACAATAAAGAACGAGGTGTTACAAATCGAACAGAGGCAATTACAAGGTGTTGAGGTTCCCTTATAAATATTTTTAGCTAGAAACTAGTACACTGTTTCTTTTTTTTGTTGTTTTAGTGATAAAGTTGTTCAGAAGTTTTCACTATGTTGCCTCTCGTCGAATTCCTTTTAACAAAAGAATAGAAAAGAGTTTACTGTTCCATAATGTTTACAATTTAAAACAGTGAAATCCAATGCGATTTGTTAAGCGTTTCTACTCAAAATTAGTCGTAATGGTGTAGAACAAGTCACGCTGGTTGTTTATGTGCAACCCTAAAAGACTTACTGAAAAATCAAACTGAGAGAAAAACCAGTTTCCTAATATACTGCTTCAAAATCTTATTAATTCGAACAGTGGAGTCCGAAAATCAATGTGCTGGCAGTTATCTTTTTTCGTAGCATATCACAGCAAGGACTCTTTTCTGTGTTAAAATCTGGATTATTTCTGACAATGAATGTTTTTCCTGCCAAAACATCAGCCCTTGTTTTGCAAACAGAAATAGCACGCATTTCTCTACTTTCAAGAGCTCTGCGAATTCTAATCTCGGCCGTTTTCGAGAGAAAAGTTTTTTACCTATTCCAGACGGATAAAAAGATTTCAAATGAACTTCAAACAACGATAATAGGAAAATTCCGGATTAGTGGTTGCTAGTCCTTTGACACACTGATGTGTAATTCCGATACCAGACACCCCATTGTGTATTTTCAAGACGTTGAGTATTACTTACTGCTTCACTAAAACAGTAAACCTGAAAAAACTTTGAGTGTCCTTGATTGGCAAAGCAATGGTGGGTTTAATCAGGTATTTCTCAAAATTTCGACCTTTGTCAAGTCAGAGTTACTATGCAATTTTACATTGAACTAAAACAACAAGTCATCGCTTACTTACTGTTTCTATGTGTTCCAATAAGAAATGTTCTTTTTCCTTTTTTAGTACATACTAATCCTATTGAAGCTAATTTCTGAGAACCATTTTGTATTGTTCATCTAAATCGTTTCAATCTTTAAAATTCTTTCCACTTACCAGTTCTTCAAGTAACTTTTGGAATCTTTACAGTTTCAGTGAACTGGTAATAAATTATTTGCTTTTCAATACACAGTCTGTGAACTTGACGATGGGATTTCTCCATGATTTTTTTTATTAATGTTGCTTGCTCAAAAATACCACTTCTCACTTTTCAGCAATGAAAAAAAAATTAGAACTAAAAACTTGTGAAGTGGATCACTAAACCGGGGAACTTTGAAGTTCCTTAGCTGTAAAAATAAGTATTTTAATTTTTAAAAGCAGCTGAACTCACTATTTTTTTTATATTTTGCTGGCTTACCATGACTACATTGAAACAGTAAAAATATTCGCACATTTCCTCAGTATATTTGGAAAATAGTTTAGAAAAATGTATTTGGAATCTCTAGGATTCGATCATGTTTTTAAAGCTTTTGGGGAAAAAATATTGGGAGAAATTAGTGCACTGTCGTGTAATAAGCTCAATGATTTTTTTCAAAACTTTCACAATAATCACTTCGAATATACGTTTTCCTGGTTTTTAGTAAAAGTTTCCTGAAAATTTTCACTGCCCGATCAAAGTACCTTCGCGAAACATCAGATTGTTCAACTTTTACTATTATTCACTATGTATGAAACAGAAAAAAATATTAAATAATAGTAGACATAGAAAGAATTAAAAAAAACAGTAAAGAAATCTGAAAAATAATTGCTGTTGCAGTCAAGCAATCGTAATTTTCTGTTTTTTATTGAGATGTTCGACAACTTCGACTGAGCAGATCATTTTTGAAAAATGTTTTAAATTTTTTAGAGGGACTCCAAATGTTTCATTCTTATTCTGAGCAAATTAACCTTAAGATATTATCTGGGAATAATAATTAACAACGTTACAATTTCACTGAAACAGAAAATTTTCCCAGTACTTTATTCCAGCATAACCTTGCAAGTTTCTCTTTTTTTATCGTTTCATTGAAGCAGTAGTTTTTTTTGTTATTTTCTTGAAAATCTCATTACCTTCCTCTTTTGTGGTTTCAGCTAAGATTCGATATTATTAAGGCGGGTCCAATCAAATCTAATAAAGTGATCCAATCAAACCTGATAAATTTCTCGGTTTCACAAAGTATTGAAAAAATAAAAAATATTCTGAATAGTCACTGATTTTCCGATTAGCAGTTTTTTGCAGAAAGACGAAATAAATTGGTGTAAAAAAACCAAAACGCATTTCTCAAAGAATTTTCACTGTTTCCCAGAAACAGTAAAATTCTTATTGTCTTTTATTGGCATTTGGATATTTTTCATAATTCATGTGAACCAAATCAATAGCTTCAAAACTCTGAAAACGTTTTGAAACAGTATAAAAACGTGAACTTCAAATTTTTATCCCGTTCCGACATGCTTATAACTCAGGTGCTATTTCAGTTAAGTTCAATTATCTTCGTTTTTCCAATGCATTTCAGCGACTCTGATGATCATTTGCATAGTTTTGATGGAAAATTAGCGAAACAAAGTGTGAAAAAAAAGCAGTCAATCAAAACTGAGAACATAACGGCTCGAGAACATGCTTTGAAAGGTACCCTTTGCACGGCGGAGCGCACTTAATGATTTCCGAAATAGTTTGGCGCGGCGTTTGAATGGGATTCTCGGTAAATGGGGATTTAGAAAAGCAGAATGAACGCAATGAGTTGGGGATTCAGTGGCAAATTTTCAGGGTAAAGCCTTTGAAGCATTGAAAAATCAGCCACTCGGCAAGCTTCGTGGAGTGTGCCGGTTTTAGATGAGGAAGATGACGAGGAATAGAATGAAGATTCAAATAACTAACGTTTCACACTTTTTTCGTTCAGTTTCACTCTCAACTTTTTTTGCTGCCCAAGCTAATTCTCAACATTCGCGAAAAACCAATTATAAATTTCCAGTTTCCAAACGTGAACCAGTTTTAAAATTCACAGTTTCCGATTGTTCACAACTTGAAACAGGCGGTTTAATGCAATAATTATTGCCCTGTCCCTTATTCAAACAAGAAGCAAACAGTAAACCAAAATTATTGTTTCTAGAATGTGTGACAAATGGAACTTATAATCTATTCGATAATCTGCGCAGTTTGTTGAACGAGCGTTAGCAATTGCTTTCTTCCCACTGTACAAGAATAGAATTTATTTTGAAGAGTTTTTTGTCTCTTGGATCATAACATTTTATTTACTGCTTCGAATCCTTACCATTTGGAAAGTTAAATTTTGCAATTCAGTCTCAGCACCTTTGTTTCTATATGAATGTTTATTTTCCAATGATGAAGAGGATTAGTAAAAAAACGAATTGAATTATCGAAATAAAAAAAGAGTTTTGTTTACTGTCTCAAGAGTTACCATGAGTTGAACAGAATAGATCTTCACCATTTCCAAACAGTTTTACCCAGAGCTGTCAGAATAGCGGCCGCGCCTTTCGGCTTTTGCAATAAGTCGGCCGCGGACAACTCAATCGGGCCGTTTTTTCTACCAAAATGCACGGCTCTTTATGCTCTACAAGTCCGACTCTTACATGAAGAACATCATACCGCTAGGAAGCGAGATAAAAATCTCTACCTCATTATTTAAACAAAAAACGGACTGCAATCCGATCTTACTGTTTCGCAAGACAGGTAAACAAAATAAACCAACAATCTATTCAATAGACGAGCTATCGGAAGGACTTTAAAAAAGCCGCTTGATATATTCCCATTCAGCGAATTCAGCTACGCTGAAGGACTGATTGTCAAGTTTACAGGAAAAGAGGTAGTTTTCTTTCTTATTTGAAATGGTAATTTCTGGAAATCAATGTGAAAATTATGAACATCATAGCATATACCAGTGATAGTCGAGTTTATCTTTTCAAAAAAGTGAATGTTTGGCGTCGCATGAGAAAAGGCAATAATAAGTTACGTTGGGAAACTATTATTGTTTTCCAATAGAAAAGAAACTGCGTTTTTGTTTGAAAATTGTTAAAGTGGAGGAAAAATGGCACGTTGTTCTCTAATAGTCTTAGGAATTCTTTAGAATTCAAGCTCTACATCACTATGAAACTTTTATACTCCCTGTTTCGAAAGTGTTGAAACTGGAATAAATTTCCGGAAAAAAAAGCATTTTCAAATAAATTTCAAAATCCGTTGATAGTAGGCTGGTCCATTGTCAATTTTAATTTCTCTTAAAATAATTGACTATTTCTTATTACTTCACTGAAACAGTAAATCTAGAACTTTGCATGTTCAATCATACTTGGCTTTGCAAAAAAGTGGTGGTAGTAAATTTGCTTGGTGCAAATAGACCATTGTCAAGTCGAAATCGAATTTCACAACGCACTAAAACAGCAAAGCATAACTTTTTTTTTACTGTTTCCAGGTGTTCCAATGAGAGTTCAACTTTTTTTTATTTTTCAATTCCACATTCAATGAATACTTTTTCAAAAACTATTTTTTATTCACTCAATTCCCAAGCTGAAACTTTGAACCAGTTTTCTCGTGAACATTCTTAAAATGGTACTGTTTCAGTGAATCGATAATCAAATCATTGCTGAACGGAACTCAATGGGTGCGGTCTCTAAATACGCCTTTGTGAAGCTACTTTGAGAATTGTAATACGCGGAGTAAAAAATAAATTTGTTGGCTGCTCCAAGAGTTGCCAACAGAACCAATATTCACCGTCTCGAAACAGCTTCAGCTAGAAGAAAACGTTTTCATTCCGTAATTTTCTCATCCGGCCTGCTTGCATGATGTGTCAAACTCTCGTCGAATTCCTTTTCAACGGATTACAGAGTTGACAGTTTCAAAATGATTACAACTCGAAACAGTATATTTCTTTACGATCGGCAGAAAGCAATGGCAGACTTTTCAAGAAATCAAACAACAATCCAAAATTCCAGTTTCGAAAAACAACTAAATAAAATTAGTGAAAAGTCAATTCAATAGTCCATGTAATGGTGAATCTTCAAAGACCCACTTGATAAACTTCTACTCAACAAACTCACAGAACTTTTCTTGTACCTCAAAGAATAGATGGATCGAAATAACATGTAAAACACAGCTTTACCGTTTCTAAACAGCTTTAGCTAGAAAAAAGATAACTATATATCATTCTGTGATGATGATTTTGTTGATGCGTTGTTCAGAAGTTTTTACTATGTGCCTAACTCTCGTCAATTCCTGCATAACGAAATACAGAGTTGACAGTTTTTTTTGTTTACAATTCGAAACATTGATATTTTTTGATAATGAGAACGTTAAGAAAAACCTAACTGTGCTGTTCCCACTAAACATGTTCATATTTAACCGTGTGCATCCTTGGAAGGTCAACCAAACTGGGAAGAAAAACAAAATTTTTATATACTGCTTCAAAATAGTGTTATTTGAAACAGTGAATTTCAATAATCACTAGACGTCAAATAATATTGATATTATATCCCAGCAAGAACTGGATGGTTCTCTGTGTATAAAAATGTAGAGAATATGAATTTTTGCTAGCAAAATGTGAAACTGGAACCGAAAAAAACATTTAAGAGTTAAAAAATTCTACTTACAGCCTTTTTAAAAAGACAAAAAACTTGCGCTATCAATTTGAAAATATTGAGTTTCCAATTTGAAAATTTTTGAAACTGGAATAAAGCTTATGAAAATCATGAAAAAAAATGTGCTCCAGATATTTAGGTTTTACTCAACTATCAAGTGGGCAGGGTAAACAGCTAAGAAGGCCTTGACGTAAAAATAATAGGTTTATTATCTTCAAAACAATTAAACCCAGTAAACAGAAAAGTTTGGGATAAAGAAACAAAAGACAGAGAGAATACAGAGAAAATAGGCTAAAAATGAAAGAGTGAGAGAGAGAGAGAGAGAGAGAGAGAGATAAAAAAAACTGACGAATATGACACTCGAAAACCAGCAAAATTTAACCAAAATCATCGAAACTGCTCAATGGATTGTCTTCTTACAGTACTTCATTACAACGTATTCCTCTAGCACCGAAATTCTCTCCACATGGACCTGTTCATCCAAAAGATGAAAAATGGACACGGCGATCGTATCCAACTCCTTGTTAACTGGTCCGATTGCGCATTTCTCATAGATTTGGGTCATCAGTTGAGTGGTGGGACAGTCCAGAACAGCTTTCTTGAGGGCGGACAGTCGGATGGTCGAGACTTTGGTGGCAATGGAGCGGAGATCTGGAAATAGAAGAGAATTAGGGATGAAAATAGGAGTTTTGAGGTTAATCTTTACAGAAAAAAACTTACTTTGAGCGTCCCAGGTGGAGTACGTTTTGATCTGCTCGTGGAGCTGAGCCCGGCCCAACTTGAGGTAGATATCCAGCTCCTCCTCCTTGACTTGAGATGATCCGGCGGGGGTGGTGGCGGCAGAGGATGTGGAAGACCCAGTAGAGTAGTAGGCGGAGTCCGGGGACTCCTTGAGGATCGTGGCCTTGGTCCTTGGAGTGGTGGGGCCCTTGGCCTCAGCAACTTTAGCGCGGCCTGGTGTGGGACGGTAGGACATGGTGGTGTCCAAAATTGCAAAGTCCAAATCCTGTCTGACTGGGTGATATTGGAGGATAGGTGTCTCCTGGAGCTGGACGGCAGCCTCCTTCTCCACCTGAACTTGGGGGATCGGACTTGAGGCCCGGAGGATCCCGTCGATGAATTCCTCCATGGAGGGAATTCTGGAGCGTGGTTTCGTCGGCTGGACATCAAGCTTGGCCTGAACCTCCTCAGCCGCTTCGGACTCCTTAACCTCCACATCCTCCAATTTCAGATTCTTCTCGAACCTTTTGACCAAATCATTGGCGTTTTTGGCCTTTTTTTCCAAAACCGAGTCGTCGAACTTCGGATCCTCAACCTCTTGGGTCACGGTTCCGAAGAGCATCGCCTCCAGAGTGGCTCTATAAACTCCGGCGTCTTCCAAACGGCAGTATGACATCTTGGTAGTTGAAAAAGGTGACTGAAAAAAAATAGAATTAACTTGGATAACTTGGGGTAGGAACGGGAGGAAAAACGGGTTAAGACGATGAAAAAATGTCTAAAACCATCAGAAATAAGGAAAAATGGCCTTACCCAGCCTAAACAGGCCTCAAAACCGAGTAAAATGGGGAGAGAAAAACGAGCAAGGGAACACAGGGCAGACGATTTGTCAGACTGAGGGCCAGGGACCCTCCACGTGCAAAACCGCAACGCAGACCGAGTTCAAACACTAATCCCGATCGATAGGTGTTCTGCATAGAGGGGTCATATGACAAAAAGGGGCGGAGCTAGAAAAAAGATGTCAACAGGAATCTTGTTCAAAATTGAATTTGGAGCAAGATTTTAGTTGACAGCTTAACTAAAGCTCTGACCCTTTCTGATTTATGTGCCGTTAAAGTTAAAACACCCAATAAGTTGGCCAAAAATAGTGAGAACAACGCGGAAACAGTACCAAACTGGCCGAAAAAATTGTAATTGCAATAAAACAATTTCACAAAGACTGAAATCTGTCAAAAATCTCTTTTAAATCATCCAAAATGTACGGTTTCCCACTAAAATAGTGCAAAAAAAAACAGTGAGAAAAGGGAGTAATCGGATATGAGATTGAAAAAAGCCGAGAACACGGTCGAATTGCCTATAATAAGTCTAGTACCTAAAATAGCTTTAGAACCAGAGAAAAGGGAAAAAAGGAAGAAAACGAACAAAAGGAACCTCACCCTGAGTGAGTGAGTGAGGGGAAGGAAGAATGACTGAGGGTGAAGGACCGGAGGCCCCCACTGACGGGCCTCAGGATTAGTGTGGGAGAGTCCTCTTCTTTCTTTGTCTCTCCCACAGTCGAAAGAGGTCATGACCTTTGAAAGCGCCTATCTCTCTCACACACAAACACACCAGTCCTAAGGCTATCGATTTTTTCTGCATGGAGGGGGCTCTGAGGTCTGTCAGTGCGGGCCTCACTCTTCCATCACCTCACTCTGACAAACGATTTGTCCTGAGTCCGAGGTTCCCTTCGTTTTTTTTTCTGATTCTAAGGCTTTTTTTTAGGTAACTTCTAGGCCTAACATAAGTCTTTTAAGCTATTTTGAGGTATTCTAAATTTATTTATAGTGTTTTCGATGTTACAAACTACTTACTGTTTTCATGGTTCCTGGACCATTTTATCATGAAACAGTGCATTTTTTCCGTGGTAATCACAAACTTTTAGGCTTTTCACTCATTTCTTACGTATTTCACTGCGATTTAGATTATTTTGACCATTTTAGAATCTTTTATGTACCCTCTTTTTGGTATCCTTCACCCTTCCACTGTGTCTCTCCTTACCACCAGCGAGGTGTTCAATCTTTAGAGGCGCATATCTCAAAAAGGGGTGGAGCTAGAAAAAAGTTATTATCTACAAACTTGCTTCAAATTAAATTTTAACCACGTTTGTAGTTGACAACTTTTTCCAGCTGCCCCCATTTTTAAAATATGCGCCTTTCAAGTTGGGTCCTCTTCTTTCCTTGCAGCCGGTGAGCCCTTAAGTTTAAAGGCGCATATCTCAACAATGGGCGGAGCTAGAAAAAAGTTCTCAATTACAAAAATGCTTGGCATTTACTTTCAAACAAGTTTCTAGTTGGGAAATTTCTTCTAGCTCCGCCCCTTTGTGACATACGACCCCTTATATGTAGAAAACCAATCGATCGGGATTAGTGTTTGACCTCGGTCTGCGTTGCGGTTCTGCCTGTGGAGGGTACCTGGTTCTCAGTCTGACAAATTGTCTGTCTTGTGTTTACACTCTCGTTTTTCTCTTTCCCTATTTACTGTCTAAGGCGTATTTTGTTCATTTTTCCTCAATTCCGATGGTTTTTATACCAAACTTCATCATTTTTTGTCTACTTTCCATCGTTCTCACCCATTTTCCCTCCCGTTTCCATCTCAAGTAACCCGCATTAATTAACTCCTTTTTCAGAACACATTCTACTACTTCAACAATGTCCCACTGCTACCTTGAACAAGCCGGATTGTACCGCGCCACTCTGGAAGCGATGATGTTCGGATCCGCGACACCTGAGTCAGAGGCGAAAGGGTTCAACGACTCAGTTTTGGAAAGGAAGGCCAAAAAAGTGACTGATTTGGTCAAAAAATTCGAGAAGAATATGAAATTGGAGGATAAGACAGTAGAGACTATGATGGATAAGGAGTCTGAAGTGGCCGGGATGGCTGCAGCTAGGTCTGAGGCTACGCCTCAAGTTCAGACTAAAAAGGTAGCTCAGTCCACCAAATCACGGTCTAGGATTCCCTCGATGGAAGAATTTGTTGACGGGATTCTCCGGGCCTCGAGTCCAATCCCTCCAGCTCCATCCAAAAACGAGGCTCCAGCTGAGCCCCTCGTTGAGCTTCAGGAGACACCGATCCTGACTTATCGTCCAGTCAAGAGAGAACTCAACTTTGCTCTGTTGGACACTGCCCTTTTCACCGACATCACCATGTCCTACCGTCCGACGGTGAGGTCAGAGGGTAGAGTCCGAGTTGCCGAGGCCAAGGCATCCTCCACTCCAAAAACGATGTCCGCCTTCACCCAGGAATCTCCGGACTCCGCCTACAACTCCCCCGGATCCTCTGCCTCTTCCATTGCCACCACTCCATTGGGATCATCGACTTCTGCACAGACACAGGACTCCGCCCACTCTCAAGATCAGGAACAAGAGCTGGACGTGTTCCTCAAGCTTGCGAGAGCCCAGCTGCACGCAACAATCAAGGAGTATTCAGCCTGGGATCCGGAAAGTGAGTTTTTCTTTGGAAGTTTTCGGGATTGGAAGGTAATTAAGTCTAGGTTATGTGTGCCTCTAATGATATTTTCATCTCTAACTTTCTCATTTTCAGTGCTCAGCACGATCGCCGAGACAGGAGCCTCCCGTCGTCACGAGGCTCTTCTGAAGATCTCCGAACCGTGCAACATCACTACAACCATGCTCCAGATCTACAAAAAGTGCATATCCGGGCAAACAACCAAGGAGATGGACACTATCATCGTGTCAATTGTTCATTTGTTGGAAGAAAACGTCCATCTACCAAGAATCTCGATTTTGGAAGAATATTTGGTGGTGAAATTCTATAAGAAGACGATGCAGTGAGGAATTTTCATGGATTTTGACGGGTTGTAGTTGATTTCCATCGGTTTTTTCGGTAGTTCCGAGTGTTTTTTATCCTTTTTTTCAAAATCACCCTGTCATCAGTTTCGTTTTTCTCAATTTGCTCTGTTCACACTGTTTTGATAATAATCTCAGGATAATAAATATATTGGTCAAATTCTCTGTTCACCCTTTACTCAGAATGGGGCGGAGCAAGGAAAAAATTGTCAACAAGGAAGTAGTTGCTCCAAATTTTTTGATTTTTTTTAAAGGTACATGCCTTAAAGAGGGGCGGAGTTAGGAGAAAGTTATTAACTGAAAACTTGTAAAAAAAATTGATTTGAATCATTATTGTACTTGACAATTTATTCTAGCTCCGTTCCTTTCCGTTCCTTTTGTAATGTTAATATATCTGTTTCCCCACTATTTTTCAATTTTTTACTTGTGGTCAGAGGATTGAATCCTTGAGAATTCATCATTCCATATCATTTTATTGAAACAGTAGTTTTTTTTTTTCTATTTCAGATATCTCTAAAGGAAAATGAGTTCTTATCCGACATTTTTGCTCAACCTTTCTTGAGACGCAGTTTAAATCAATACAATTCGTACGTGCAAACTTTTCTCAGTTCCACAAGATTGTTAAAAAGTAAGCTGTATTTTGGATACATGATCTTCGCAGTGTAGGAGTCTTCACTTATGCAAAGAAAAATGTAGTCTGCGGTAAAAGGAATAAACACTGAGTGTTTCTCGAAATAATTTTACTGTTTTATTGCAACAGAAAAAATCACTTTTGTTGAACTGGCATTAGTATGAATTCCGGATATTCTATGATTTAGACAGAACTGAGCCCTACGAAATTCTCATGTCAAATTGATAACTTGAAAAAAACATGAAGCTCGTTTTTACTCCGTTTTGACATACTCATAGGTGGCGTGCTATTCCAAGTAAGTTCAATCCATCCACACCATTGACCTATCCTATTGATGATGCAATAGCTTCCAAATACTCGAACCAAATTTCAAAAATGTTTATAACAGTATAAAAAAGTAGTATGATGTTTTGCTTTTGTTTCGGCATACATATAACTGACAAACTATTTCAGGTGAGTTCAATTTATCGACTGGATCAAACTGCTTCTTTAATTTGATGCTGTCACAATAGGCTGTCTTGGAAGAAAAATGATCATCACCAAATTCATCAGCAAGTTAGACGGCGAAAGAACATAATTTTCGGATTTTCAATTTAACTTATCGAGCCAGATATCAAAGAACAGGCTAAAAAGGGTTCAGTACAACCTAGACCTAGAAAAAATTGACATAGAAAGTTGACCTAGAAAAACATTAGGTCATGACCTAGAAAAAATTAGGTCATGTCATAGAAAAAAATCAACAAAGGGAATTGTGGAATTGGTGGGAAAAAATTACTCTGCACTTTCCTCTGTTGATGAAACAGGTTAGTTTCCAGTAATTACTTTCATTCCCATTTATTGATTTAGCCCAGCTATGATAAAAATGGACTCATCTTATTATTTTGAAAAACCTTTGTCTCCGAAGTAAATTCTATGTCGATCAAACTTTATTTTACTGTTTCACCGAAACAGTAATTTTTTTCAATACGATATTCAATTGATTGAATTTTCTAGTTTTATAGTTTATTCTGATCCTATTATAAAATCTATGCTTTTCAGTTCCGGGAACCAAAATTAATCGATAAATTTTAAATTTACTCGGTTTCACAATGTGTTTTAAAACAGTCCAGATTTTTCGAATATTCGATGGATAATCCTCTGTCTACCAGTGACAAAACAAAATTTGTTCACCAATTTCTCCCCAAAGCTATTCAACCGATTTTTTTTATACGGGCTACTTTTTGCTCATTGATTTTTTCTCATGTTTGTCCATTTTCATGATTCTCATGATTTGCTCATGATTGCTCAGAAGATGTTCAGTATACTTTAATTCTTGAAACTTTACTGTTTCAGTGAATCGCTAATAAAATAATTGCTGAATGGAACTCAATGGGTGTTGTTCCGATGGGCCTTCGTGAAGCTGTGTTGAGAATTTTAATTTGTGGAGTGAGAAAAGTGATTTTACGGCTCTTTCAAAAGTTACCATGAGTCATAATGCGGTCCTCTGCTTTTTTTTCTATAAGTCGGCCGTGGACAACTCATCGATCCGTCCTTTTACCAAAGTGCACGGCGTTTCATGCTCGACAAGGCCGATCTTTACATCGAAAACAAGTTTTTACATCGAAAAAATCCAACCGGAAACGAGATAAAAAAATCTCTACCTCATTATTTAAACAACAAACAAACTGCAGTTCGAGTCTACTGTTTCCCGAGGCAGGTAAAGAAAATCAACCAAAAATCTATTCTATTTCAGTGCATCAGGACTTCGAAAAAAACCCCTTCTCAATACATTCCATTCAACGAATTGTCTATTTGTTCTTGTGCTATGCTGACAGACTCACTATAGAAAGAGGTAGTTTTCTCACTTATTGTTACGAAACCTCATTCTTTGGAATGGTAATTTTTGAATATGAATGTGAAAAGTTGGAGCACCATAACATCTACCAATGATAGCCAAGTTTTTTTTATAGAAAAAGTGAATGTTTGGCGTCGCATGAGTAAATTCCATAATAAGTTAAATCGTAACGCTATTCCCCAATCAGAAAGATACTGCGTTTTTGTTGGAAAGACGTGTCGCCGCTCGTAGCCAAGCCTTAGTTCTTCTCTAGTTTCAGGAACTTCGGAAAATTCAAGCTCAAAATCACTACGGAAATTTTATATGTATTTTCAAAAAAATTTCAAAAGTCGATGGCTGATCCATTGTTCCGATTGGACAACCTATTGTCAATTCAAGATTGAGTTTTCTTTATTGCCTCACTGAAACAGTAAACCTAATATTTTGCATGCTCAATTAATCTTGATTATGCGAAAAAGTGGTCGAAGTAAATTTTTTCGGCTCAATTTGTAGACCAAAAACCAAATTTTCATCGCACTAAAACAGCAAAGCGTAACGGTTTTTTAAACTGTTTCCAGGTGTTCCAATAAGAGTTCAATTTTTTTTTCTTGATCAATTTTCAGATCTGTTTATCTCTGTCAACCTTTCGGTGTCTGTGTCGTACTCGATTCCCAGTTTTTTTATTCACTCAATTTGAAATATATCGAATCGATGTTGAATTACTTTTGAAATTAGTTCTTTCGGAAACGTTCTTAAAATGTTACTGTTTCAGTGAATCGATAATGAAATCGTTGCTGAAGGGAACTTAATAGATGTCGTCCTTGAAAAACCTTTGTGAAGCTGTGTTGAGAATTGTATTCCCGAGGAGTGAAAAATTATTGTTGCTTGCTGTCACAAGAGCTACCATAAATCAAGCAGAGACGATCTTCACCGTTTCTGAACATTGTTAGCTAGAAACAAATAAACTGTATCATTCAGTGTTGTTGTTTTAATAGTGAAGTTGTTCAAGAGTTTTCACTATGTTCCTAACTCTCGTCAAATTCATTTTAACGGAACATAAAGATGACAGTTCCGAAAAATGTATTCCCATTATACAGTGCGTTCAATAAGGATAGGACCCCCCTAGATTTTTGGTATTCTGGTGAAACTAGAATAGTTATCAAAAATCTGTAAATGCAGTTCAATTCAGAATGCAAAGAAACCCCCGGAAACAAATTTTCATGATCCTACCACTTTCCGTACTCGGGTGGCACCGAAAAGTCTGTTTTTCAGGCGGTCAATAAGGATAGGACCACCTGAAAAAGTGGGTTTGGAGGTCATTTTTTGGTGATAATTTCTTAATCTAACCACTAATATGTTGTGTTCTTAGTTCATTCATAACATTTACATGCCATTTTGATCGGAACTCATCCGAATTTATCCACTTTCAGTGTCTCCATGCATTCAAAAAATGACCTATTTGGCTCTTTTGAGATGAAATGGTATGTTTCGGGTGGTAGAGACTTCGAAACAGGTGGAAACTAATTGCAACAAAACCTGACAGCATTGTTTCTTCACATGACGTCAGGTTTGAGCAATTCTTAGACCTTATCTGTCACTACGTTTTCAATATTCATGTAATATAACAGAGTAGACTTGCGAAAAAGCTTCGTAGGGTACGGTTTTGATATTTTAGAGCGTCATATGAGTTACAAAAGTTACGAAACTATTCCGTTTGGTCAAATATGTTGTTAAGACAACTTTTGGACCCTTCGGTTATGAAAACTCGCAGAACTCCACAGATAAAATCAAGTTTGGAAGCCTAGCTTGTTGTGTGTACTAAGAACA
>GL380653.1:0-16356 GCA_000143925.2 Caenorhabditis brenneri
GGCAAATTTTCCAGATTTGCTGTTTCTAAGCTTGCATTTCGGTCAGATTACTAAAATGTTCTCAGTTATTAGTGATTCAAAATTCACACTGAAGACTGATAAATGTTATGTAAGTTTCATCAAATTAGATTGCATGCTGATGTTGTTTGGCAACAAAAAACTTGAAACTCTCGATTAATTTCTGTTTTGCTTTGCAGAAATAGTAGCTTCAAGTTGAAGAGCATCTGATCGATCTTATTTTCTAGACATTGAAAACCCCAAGTTAGAAAAAAAGGACAAAAATGTCTATTCTCACAAATTCAGATATAAAGCGGTGCCTAGTCTGTTTTCTCTTCCCTTTTTACAAATTAAAATTTTAGTATTTCAGCATTTCGTTAGTTTCAGTGTCACAGGAGGTTCACATCATCGTTCAGGGAAGGTTTTCAACGCACCCCAGTACTACACCGTTAACGGAAATTGAAAAAATAATAACTGATTCGGATATAGCACTTATTTCAAAACTTTTATGGAATGTAATCAAATTGCGTTGACCTCTCGTTCAAAAAGCTGAAAACTAGAAAATTTAGAAAAAGCGGTGAAACTGATAGTGATCAAAAGCATTCACAAATCTTCATGTCAGAGTCTTGGGTATTGTAAAATCTCATCTCAATCAGGATTTTCTTTTCTAAGTTACTGTTTCGAACTATTGTAATTACTTAGAAACTAAAAAAAAATACCACTGCTGGACCACTCACTGCCTGTTGTCAAACTGGAATGAAATATGTTACAAAGACTGAATAAAAGAAATCAATCTCAAATTACTAGCTGATAATTTTGTGGGTTCGGAAGCAAACTGTTCCGAAGAAATACGATTCTGTTGTTTTCCAAGTAAGAAACTAGTCAATGAAGTGACCAAATTTATGTCGGAGTCCCATGTTTTTGATTTTTCCTGATTCAATGATAAGATTAGGTATTCCAAAACTAACTTATTCTGGTCAAGCGCAATCTTCAAACAATTCGAAATTTTCAAAAAAAAAACTGTTTCAGAACAAAATTGCAAGAAATAAATCTGTTTCGTTTCCAATCAGCTTCCATTACACAGCCCATTTACACAAAAAAAGATGCAGATTGGGATCATCTGGTGAGGTCGCCCAGCTGTTGTTCGTGTCTACAAGGTCACTGTTCGTGCTTTTTTGATTCTTGTAGAAAAGTTCAAAATCGTGAAAAAAAACTCACACTGAACAAATGAAAAAGGCAGGAACAATGAGAAGCACACAAGTCACAGTTCAAAAAAACAATGTGAAGCAGAGGATTAATTTCCGAGAGGTGTCAAAAACCAATAGAACAATAGTAGACAGGTAGGTATCATTTCACGAGAAACCGAAAAAAGCCTGAATTGAAGATCTCAAAAAATTGTGAGCGAAAGTCATTGATGAGGATTTGGGAGAATAACTCGGAATTCAAAGTAATGGTACTACCTACTTTCATTCCGACTTTCTTAAAATGTTTTCTTTGAAACATGAAAAAATGAAGTCACACGGAATCTCCTCAACGTTTATGCCGAAACGATATTCTCTTCAAATGCACAATCATAAAACTGCTTCTGGAAACAGCAAAAAAATTTCGTTTGAACACATGATCCTAAAAGTTTTTTCTCCTTAATCATCTACAAAAGTGTATCAATTTTAACAGAAACTGTCATCATAACTTGTTGAATCAGTGAAAATAAACGCTTTTTCGAGAAGTTATTTTAGTAACTGTTTTTATCCAGGTTTTATTCATCAATAAAGTCTCGAAATCTTGGGATGAGGAAGAATGAAAACTTTGATCGATGCGATACTGATTTTTAGTAGGTAAAACGTGTATATTAGAACATATTGAAACAGGAAACAAAATATTGAAATACTCAGAAAGAAGGTTCGATAGCGAGTGTTAAAAAACTGATAAAAAGCTTTGCGGCATTAGAAATGGCTCTTCTAGAAGCAAACATGTGGGCATTCAACAATCTAAGCAGTCCGATATTCAGACCCCAATTCATTTACCGCACGGCTGAATAATGGAGAATCAGATGTTTCGGATGGCCCAAACTTTAGAATATCTTCATTGAAACACTATTTTAACAGCTTGATATGATTATAACAGAATTAGTATTATATTAGAGTATTACATGTTTCAAGTTTTTGGAACAGTAAAAAAGCGGCAGTTCAAAACTTCAGAAACTAGAATTCTTTGACCTGTCGCCGATCCTAACTGCATACATAAAGCCGAAAAATTGTGTAATTCGAAAATTCAAAAACCTTAATACTTTCATGGAACAGTAAATTTAGAAGAGAAGCTTTCCAAAATCCAAAAATCCATAAAGAACATAACACAAAAGCATTGTGTAATTCGAGAATTCAAAACCTTCAATACTTCCATGAAACAGTAAAAACTAGAGAAGAAGCTTCTCGAAATCCTAAAATCCACAGAGAACAATACTCCGACAAAATAGGATCAAGAAACAGCGTGAAAAAGAATAAAGAACCCCAAAGAAATTCAAGAGAAGAGTATAGAACCAACGGGGAAGGGGGAGGAAGGAGGGCATAATAAGCGAGAAGAAGATGAAGATCTCTCTATTAAAACGACAGTTCTTCGGGACTTTTTCTTGTACTCTCTTCTTCTTCCTACTCATCTTAATTGCGTTTTCATTTCGCCTTCTCGAGACTCCTCTACCCTTTTTCTAGGTCATTCATTCCCCTTTTTTCTCGTGGTTGTTTGTCTTTTGTTGGAGGAAGAGGAAGCTACTTTTTAGCTTCTTCTTCTGGTTTTTATATAAAAAGAGAAGACCGTTCGTGATGGGTGGCAAGTTAGAAATGGAAAGGAGTGGGGAAGAGTGAAAGGGGAGGGGAAGGTTATTTGGTTAGGGAAGAAGAGGAGGAGTTGGGATGTTATTCCGGATGTCCACATCCAGATGACCAGAAAGCATCAAAGAGTTTCTTGATTGGCAAAGATGGTGTTTTCTGTCCTGACGTTCATAAGTCCGGATGTCCGAGTTCACAAAGAATACAAGACTACAGGTAATGACTAGTTCTGGCAATAGAAACATGTCAGTCCGGATTTCGGGATGTCCAGGAGCTTTCAGTGGTAAGAGGTGGTTGAACTAGGGAACAACCAGTCGGTGGCGCCGCCTACGGCGGCTCACCTCCTTTTAGTTCGTCGCTGCTCTCCTCAATGGGGGGCTAATTTGCAATGCTCAACCCAATTTTTATCGTTGGGCCGTGATGCACCTTAACCTTCTTCTGAAGTGCCAAAAATTTTGAAAATTTCGAATTCCCGCCAAAAAATTACCCGTTTTTAAGTTTCTGGAAATTTCTAGAAGTTTCTGGAAGGTATATCGTCAAGAGCTTGCCAGTTGAGTTTTCAGAGTAGCGTAACTACCGTAATCCTACAGTAATCTCCCCCATTTTTTGTTGGTGTACTATTGGGGTCCCTTAGATTGTACATGAAAAAAATGAAACAATTCTGAGCACTTTGAACCCGTTTCCTAGCTATTGGTGAGTTATCTGGTTACTGTAGCTACCGTAATCCTACAGTAACCCGTGCTCCAAACTTCACAGAATTGAAGCGCTCGATGACCCATGACTACGTGCCAAACATGGTAGAAAACGGTCGAGGGGCACTAAAGTTATTCAGTGATAAGTGCTGGACACACAGACACACAGGGCTATTCCTTTAGTATATAGAAAAATATAAGAGAGAGGAATGTTGGTCCGGATGTCCGCGCTTAGCAAATTAGCGAAAAAAAGGGAATTTAGAGGAGATTACAAAATATTCTGTTCGGATGTCGAGATGTCCGGATGGTTAGCAGTCAGTTTCATGAATATAATCATGTAGTTAGCAGAACTTCACTCAACTAGAATTTGAAAAAAGCATTTGGTAATGAAAACTTATTGGAACAGAATTTTATTTTCGAAAATTCAAAAAGATGTCAGTTTTTCAATAAATAACTCGACAAAACTAGTATTAGCAGTTAAAAATCTTTTTTGAGCGTGATAAGCTATTGAAACTTCTGCAATCGAAAATCTAACAGTGAGTCATGAAACTGGGCTGTGTAAAGCAATAATTTTCCACTTGAAGGAGCGGATTAAGTAAGTTGAGTAAAAGAGGGTAAAAGACAATCACACTAGTTTACCAGAATCCTGAGATTATGATACTAAGTTTTTGAAACAGTGAACAAAACCAACTTTACTCTCATTTCTTCCCGAGCATATCTCACTCGATTCCTACTAAAAAGGTCCCGCGGTACTCCTTTCCCTCCCCTCTCCCCCTAATTAGATGATTTCTCAATGGAAAGGGGATGAATGAACAAATCGGATTAGTTACTCTCTTGATGAAGTGGTGTTCTAATGAACAGGGGAACACCAATTGGTGTGAGAAAGAAGAAAAAGGAATAACAAAAAGGGTGTCAGAAGAATAAATGGAGAGGGGGAAGGTACTTTTAAAAGATAAATCAGATGATTAATAAGCAATATCTGAAAACAAAGATATTGAGGACTTTCTGAAACAGTAAAGAAAAAGAAAATTTGGCATTTCAGGTTCTCGATGCTCGACGCAATGCACGTTTTTCAAAGATGAAAATGAATTTTTATACTGTTTCAGAACGTTTTTGTTAATCCAACTGACACATTACCATTGATCAAATAAATCTAGAAAACCCAAATACGATAAAGTTTTTGAAGTTCACATATGGGGTTTTCAAGTCAGACCTGACGATTGTTTAGTTTTCTGTGGGAATATGAGCCGTTTTTTTCATTGTTTCACACAGTTCTCGAATATAATCTTCTAGTTATATTTTCAATTTCTTTTGTTTCCTTTACGTGCCCAAAAACTCTGTACTAGAAAAGATATCATCAGCTCGTTGATTTGTAATTCGAATGTGTTCAGAGTTACTCCCAAAATACTGTTTCAGAATATAATTTTAAGACAAGCTCAAAAACTCAATTAATTTGTTGTAGGAGATTAGAATTTCATATAATCAAAAGTACTTTTTTCGTAACCTTGAGAAAACAGTGAAAAAAACAAAACAAAAAGAAAGATCAACCTAGGTGAAAAGTGATCTTTTCCACCATTCTCTTCTATCTTTCTCGTTTTCTTAGCTGCCAACCCACCATTACCAAAATGATAAATAGCCTCTCTTTCTTTCTTTTTTGCTAATTTATCGTTCTTGATTCTTATCATTTGATTGCAACAAACAGAAAAAAAATGGGTAAGAGATCTTCCATAGCAAAACATTACGTGGTTTTTTAATAGTGGATCAAAATAAGACCGAGTGTCTGCGAAATAGTGATTTTGAATCTTGAAGATACATTTTTGATGAAATCGGTAACAGTAAAAATTGGAAATATGTTGCAAAGAATCTCTTAGTAAATGTTGCGTTTGGAATGTTCAGTTAAAAATTATGTTCATAGGACTTTTCACAGTTTCAGAAACCTCTGAACCTGACATGGGTATGACTTTCTTTGATCCAATCTCTGTATTATTTGCAATATTAACACTTTTCAAAAACGACTGACAACTGGACAATTTTCAGACACTCGAAGCATTCTTCTATGTTTCTAGGAAGTGTGAACTTCCCAACTTTTTTTATTGCGCTAATTCGTGAAAGGTCATCTCGATCACCGCTGAAGCTACAATTTTTTTATTGTTTTTTAAATTTTCAGTTGGGGTGCTTTGAATATTCCATAAACTCCGAATGACATGCTTTCACAGAAAAACGTGTCTCATTTCAAAACTTTACTTTGGTACCTGGTGAGTCATACTTATAGATTGCGCGAATTCTTTTATTGAGAAGAAAATGTTCAGTATTATTTCATTGTTTATGGTACATCGAGACAATTTCAATATAAAAAATTACCGTTCCGTAATGCTCATATCTCGAAACTAGTTATTTTTCAATGATAGACTACAAAAGTCATTATTCTAGAAAACTTTTCCCGCTTCAAAAACTTGTCTAAAAGTTTTGATTTTTCACTTCCTGCGCTGGTATCATGATTCTTATACATTCCGTTATGGATTATGTTTAGAGTCCTTCAGTGGGAAAAGTGATTCCCAGAATTTTTCTCAGTTTCATAAACTTTTAAAGCTGACATGGGTATCCGTTTCCTTGATCGAATTTTCCTTTTATTCTCGCCTTTCGAAAATGACTGAAAACTGGACTGTTTTTGGACACTCGAAATGTTTTTCAAGATTTCCAGACAGTTTTTTCTGAAAGAAAGAAGAAGAGAATAAAAGAAAATTATCACAAAAACTTCAAATCTGAAAAGCGAGTTTGAGATTTTTTGCCGTTTCAAATTATTTCAGAATCTTGTTCAATGTTTCAGAATGCAGTGGTGCGCAAATATACCGATAAAAAACTCATTAATTTTTAGAACCTCATATATAATGGCAAAAGCTATCCGACAGGTAGCTGTTAAAAACAAGAAAAAAACTTCATAACATTTCACACTTTCTGTTGATCGGCAGTGTTCTCAAACCAATTTGATTTGTAGTTTATTTCACTGTTTCATGGGAACCACATAGCAATTCAGACAACACTTTTCAGTGGTTAAGCACTATTCACCAATAACAAATTCCAAAAAATTCGAAAAATAAATAACTAGCTTTTTGGAAAGTTTCACTGTTTCCAAATGCTGATAAGACAGAGCTAAGAAAAATACTCTCTATTATGTACATGTGACTCAGACTTTTGAAAACGTGGCATCTGAAAATACGAAAGCTGTTCATTTCCTGCCTTTTCGTCCTTTATCTGTACTTTTTCAAAAAATTACAGCATTTCAGATATAAAGCTTATTTTCCATTTTATATTCATCGCACTTAATTTTTATCATCGGACAAAAAAGAAAACATGGATTGGGATTAATAAAATCTTGATTGCAAATCATTGCGAGAGGGTTTTTTTGTATATCGTGAAGGAAAGGACACTTCGAATTTAGGATCTGAAGGTACTTCCCTTCTCAAAAAAGTGAGATGTGTAGACAGTAGAATAACTAATAAGTTTCTAAGAGATTTCTGTTTCAAAATGGGACGGGTATGGGTACATAACCGGGTGGCAGGGCAAATAGAAGCAATAATCGGGACTAGACATTCATTTGGAAGAGGGGAGAAGGGGCCTAAAAAGCTGAAAAAACGGGAGGGAAATAGAGGAAAAAGTGAAATGAAATGTGAATTTATCTAGACTTGATCTCCATGTTGTTGTGCATATTTTTTGACGATTTGTTCCTCGCGAAGTTTTACTACTTGCATGAAGTTGTTCACCTGGAATATATTGGAATGATTTAGATTTTTTGCTGTTTCGATATTCACAAAAGAAGGTTCTGAATTAAACAGCCAATGATCAGCTTGAAGTTTTCCCTTCACTCAAAACGTTTTGACAATTTCAGAACGATTATGTCTTTTAAAAACTGTTTCAAAGAGGTTTTTATGTCGAATGTTCATAAAAATTTACAGTACGATTTCTTTACGCATTTCATTAATCAGTTTTGCAAAGTGTCGGATGCAGTTTTATTAAATTGATTTCCTTTTCTTCAAAAATTACCGGTTCGGAAGTTTTGTATTGTGAATGCGGCTGTGTTTGGGGTTAGGAACACGGTGTCCGTGACCGTCAGCGTTTGCATTTAGGCGGCCATCCTCCAGAGTTAAGGAAAGAGGCGCGGTCCTAACTGGCACAAACGAACGGTATTCTCTTTAAATGCTCAATCACAAAAATACTTCTGGAAACAGTAAACAAATTCTGTTTGAACATCCGATCCCAAAGATTTTTTCCTTTATATACGGATTTCCTTTATATACTTTATATACTTTATATACAAACTCTGACACACGGAAATGGTCACGCCAAATACTGGAATGGTGTCCGCTAGAATATAAAAGACAGAGAGGAAGACGGATGCAACGCTGGGATGATGATTTCAAGACTCGGGTGAAGAGAAGTGAGATGAAAGACAAGACCTCGAGAAACTCATAGTTAGGGTTGGATAACTGGAGGTACATTGGAAGTTGAATGAATTTTGCATTTTTGGAAAAGTTGCTTTGATTTTATGAATGGAAGAATTTTTCACCGACGTTGACAGATTTAAATACCTGCAAAATAGCTTATATTTATCTGGATCATTTGCCCTTTTTTCAGTGTTTCAACAAAAAAGTGTAAAAACTTGAATATTCAATATATCAATGACATCCCTTTCTGAAGAAATCCATCAAAAAAAGGAATTAAACTGAGATGGGAGGTGTCGGTTTTCAAATAAGAGCAATATCTTATTTTTTCTCAACTATGCTCAAAAATTATTAAGAAACAGCTGTACCCACTAAAACCACTAGGATCCAATAAAAACGAACAAAACAAATAGGAAAAGTCCAATATGCGGAAATATGTGAAAGTGTCGGGTAATAACTATGACAAAAGAATTACATCATCATCATCATGACACCAGAAAAGAAGGAAAGAAGGAGGAATAAGAAATTATATGAAGTAATAGGTTCGGAAGGTTTATGAGATGTAAAGAAGCGGAGAGAATGGGGAACAATGTTCCAGTGTATCTGAAGGAAATTAGAATGGGAAATTAGAAAGGAATGGAAGAGGGAAAGGCAGGAAATGAAAAGAGTTATGGCTATATTGGGCTTAAAAGTGGATAGGTTGGTAATTGAAAACTAATCGAGTGAAAGTTGTCACTGTTAGAAAAATTATCTTGGGATTTAGCGTGAATTCAAACAAGACATTCAGAAAACGGTAAAAATTAATAAACTCCTGAAGCAGGAAATTTCTATTTTTTTACTGTTCCAATGAAAATGTTTGTCTTTGAAACGTGAACTAGTTTAGTTTCATGTAAATCGGTGAGAGAATGGACAAAGAAGTCGAAAGATGATGGAGTGAACAGAGCCAAGATAGGTCATTTCAAGATAGTTCAAAGCGAAATCTCATGAAGATTTCTCAAAGGTAATATAGTTACGCCCATTATTCCGAGATCCAGACTCCGGTTTCTTGTAAGGAGAACCACAACTGTGGGATTCAAATTTCGATGCCAACTGAAAACCTTCACTTTGACTACCTAATGCAATGAATGTGAAACAGAAAAAAAGTTCAGAAGTTTCAAAATCAATACAGTTACGAAATGTAAAAAATTAGTTTATACTTCCATATAATCCCAATCAGAAGGCAAATCAGAAGGCAAATTTTCCAGATTCGCTGTTTCTAAGCTTGCATTTCGGTCAGATTACTAAAATGTTCTCAGCTATTAGTGATTCAAAATTCACACTGAAGACTGATAAATGTTATGTAAGTTTCATCAAATTAGCTTGCATGCTGATGTTAATAGGCAGAAAGTTAGGAAAAAAACTCTCGATTAATTTCTGTTTCGCTTTGTAGAAATAGTAGCTTCAAGTTGAAGAGCATCTGATCGATCTTATTTTCTAGACATTGAAAACCCCAATTTAGAAAAAAAGGACAAAAATGTCTATTCTCACAAATTCAGATATAAAGCGGTGCCTAGTCTGTTTTCTCTTCCCTTTTTACAAATTAAAATTTTAGTATTTCAGCATTTCGTTAGTTTCAGTGTCACAGGAGGTTCACATCATCGTTCAGGGAAGGTTTTCAACGCACCCCAGTACTACACCGTTAACGGAAATTGAAAAAATAATAACTGATTCGGATATAGCACTTATTTCAAAACTTTTATGGAATGTAATCAAATTGCGTTAACTCTTGTTCAAAGAGCTGAAAACTAGAAAAACTAGAAAATTGAGAATAAACGGTAAAACTGAGAAAAAACACTCACAAACCTTCGTGCCGGAGAGTCTCAGGTAGTTGTAAAATCTTATCTCAATCAGGTTTTTATTTCCTAAGATTATTGTTTTGAACTATTGTAATTACTTCGAAACTAAAAAAAAATACCACTGCTGGACCACTCACTGCCTGTTGTCAAACTGGAATGAAATATGTTACAAAGACTGAATAAAAGAAATCAATCTCAAATTACTAGCTGATAATTTTGTGGGTTCGGAAGCAAACTCTTCCGAAGAAATACGATTCTGTTGTTTTCCAAGTAAGAAACTAGTCAATGAAGTGACCAAATTTATGTCGGAGTCCCATGTTTTTGAATTTTCCTGATTCAATGATAAGATTAGGTATTCCAAAACTAACTCATTCTGGTCAAGCGCAATCTTCAAACAATTCGAAATTTTCAAAAAAAAAAACTGTTTTACATCATCATCATCATGACACCAGAAAAGAAGGAAAGAAGGAGGAATAAGAAATTATATGAAGTAATAGGTTCGGAAGGTTTATGAGATGTAAAGAAGCGGAGAGAATGGGGAACAATGTTCCAGTGTATCTGAAGGAAATTAGAATGGGAAATTAGAAAGGAATGGAAGAGGAAAAGACAGGAAATGAAAAGAGTTATGGCTATATTGGGCTTAAAAGTGGATAGGTTGGTAATTGAAAACTAATCGAGTGAAAGTTGTCACTGTTAGAAAAATTATCTTGGGATTTAGCGTGAATTCAAACAAGACATTCAGAAAACGGTAAAAATTAATAAACTCCTGAAGCAGGAAATTTCTATTTTTTTACTGTTCCAATGAAAATGTTTGTCTTTGAAACGTGAACTAGTTTAGTTTCATGTAAATCGGTGAGAGAATGGACAAAGAAGTCGAAAGATGATGGAGTGAACAGAGCCAAGATAGGTCATTTCAAGATCGTTCAAAGCGAAATCTCATGAAGATTTCTCAAAGGTAATATAGTTACGCCCATTATTCCGAGATCCAGACTCCGGTTTCTTGTAAGGAGAACCACAACTGTGGGATTCAAATTTCGATGCCAACTGAAAACCTTCACTTTGACTACCTAATGCAATGAATGTGAAACAGAAAAAAAGTTCAGAAGTTTCAAAATCATTACATTTACGAAATGCAAAAAAAATTAGTTTATACTTTCATAATCCCAATCAGAAGGCAAATTTTCCAGACTCGCTGTTTCAAAGCTTACTTTCCGGTCAGATTACAAAAATCTTCGAAATTAATAGCAAATGGAAAATCACACTAAAGACTGATAAAGGTTATGTAAATTTCATCAATTTAGTTTGCATGCTGCTGTTGTTAGGCAGCAGGAAATTGAACACTCTCGAATGTTTTCTGTTTCGAATCTCGATGATAGTAGTTTCGAGCTCAAGCGCATCTGATTCTTTCTCTAGAAGTTGAAAACACCTATTTTTTGTCAAAGTTGATTAAAAGTGGTGTCCAGTTTCGTCGTTTCACTTGTTTCACAGAGTAAAACACTAGCATCACAGCCCAAATTATTTCAAAAGTTTTACTGTTGCATTAGGTTTACAAGCAATGTGCAACACGTGTATCAATGTTCGGGTAAGAACTTCAGCGTTACATGTACATCGTCGCTAACCGTTGATGGAAATCTTCGTAAAAAAACCTTCTGGTTCTGAATTTTTTTTTTTTTTGATTCATGGCTAAAAATACAAAACTATTAACTGACAGACATCAAACAAACGGAGTAAGAAGGTAGAAACATTCAAAAGCATGGAAGAAATTGATAATTTCATGCGAAATGACAACAATTTGAACTTTTCAACAAAAAAAATACTGTATGAAAACTCCTAGATTAAATTATGGAACAGAAATTAGCTTGCTTGTATTATGGTCTTGTCTGCTCTATATAACAATGCATGTCAAGTTTTCAACTTTATTGGTCAGAAATTAAATCCGCTAGGCTGATAAGCATGTGCTATGTATTCAAACAAATGGAGTTTTTCGAAATCACAAAGACGTCATTAATTCATAACTCATTGGAAATCGTACAAGAAAAATATCTCTGTTTCAGAAGTGTCATATTCTCTGAGCTAAATGAAACGAGTATTACAAACGAGACAATTACAATATGAATGTACGAAAACTGAAAAAAAAGATGGGTCTCGAAGTTATTTTAACCAAATTTATTTCAAAATTTACCTTTTCAGAATGTTGTTATCACTCATGAATTCGAAACACTTCACTACTGGCTCTGAAATCTAGCAGTTTTGTATTTTAACTTATTGAAATAAATTTTTTACAGAGACTGAGTAATTGAAATCAATTTCAAATGCTTGTGTATTCGAAAGCGCATTGTTCGAAAGTAGTATGATTCTTTCGTTTTTTCAAAGTTAAAAACTAGTCAATGAGATGGGTAAATTTATGTCGGGGTCCCATTTTTCTGAATTCATATGATTCAATAAAAAGACTAGATATTCCAAAACTCCCTCATTCTGGTCAAGCGAAATGTTCAGACAGTTGGAATTTTTGAAAAAAATACTGTTTCAGGACAAAATTGCAACACATTCATTTTTTCCTTTTTCGATTGCGTTCCGTTACACACTCCATTTACACAAAAAAATATACAGATGGGGATCAGCTGGTGAGGCCACCCAGCTGTGGTTCGTGTCTAGAGGGCGCTTTTTTGATTCTTGTAGAAAATTCCAAAATCGTGAAAAAACCCAGACTGAACAAAAGCAAATTGACAGAAACAATAGGAAGCACACAAGTCACTATTCAAAAAAACAATGTAAAACAGAGGATTAATTTCCGAAGGGTGTCAAAAACCAATAGAACAACAGGAGACAGGTAGGTATCATTTCACGAGAAACCGAAAAAAGCCTGAACTGAACGCCTCAAAAAATTTTGACCAAAAGGCATTCATGAGGATTTGGGAGAATAACTTGGAATTCAAAATATAATAGTACTATGTACTTTCATTCAGACTTTCTTTTAAGAAAGACTGTTTTAACAACTGTTTTCCTGAAACATGAAAAAATGTACACCAAATGTCAATTTCTTTAGGCTTGAACTTATCGAAAGTTGATATTTTCAATGGGAATTCAAACTAACATGAAATAGTGAAAGTTATGGAAAGATAGAAGAGATTTCAGAAAATTGTGGAACAGTGAGTGGTAGTTTGTTAGAGTATGGTTCACATGTTTGGAAAAGTTGAGAGTCACAAAAAGAACAGAAAATTGTTTCCCATCATTCAGACAATTGTTAGTAATGTTGTTGAAACAGCAAGCTGAACGTGCTGTAACCCTATAGGCAGATAAGCTCACACGGAATTTTCCGATTGTGTTTGTGGGAATAGTTTTCTCTTCAAATGCACAATCAGAAAAATTCTTCTAGAAACATCTAACAAATTTCGTTTGATTATCTGATCCAAAAAGTTTTTCTTCTGATTTATATACGGAATCGTATCAGTTTTAACAGAAAGTGACTTCACAACTTGTTGAATCAGTGAAAATACGAACTTTTTTGAGAATTCATGTTAGTAACTGTTCTTATCTAGGTTAATTGTACTGTGAAAATAATAAAGTTCCAGCAAGGAATTTAAATTTTTTCTTCGCGGGCTCAAACGCTTTCCCCAGCCTGCAACAATACGCGTTTGAGCCCGCGAAGAAAAATTTGAAATTCCTTGCTGAAGCTTTATTATTTTCACAGTAGCAATATATTCTCGAAAACTTGAAATGAGAAATGAGTAAGATTAATACTTTATATCGCTGCCAGATTGGTTTTGAGTATATAGAACGTATATATTAAGACATATTGAAACATGAAACAAAATATTAACATAATCAGAAAGAAGGTTCAATATCGGGTGTTAAAGCACTGATAAAAAGCTTTATGACATTAAAAAGGATAGATTTTTTGATGCTCTTCTAGAAGGAAGCATGTGGGCATTCAACTATCGAGGCATTTTGGCATTCAGATTCCAATTTATATACTGAACGGCTGAATAATGGAGGATCAGAAGTTTCGGATGGCCCAGACTTTAGAATATCTTCATTGAAACACTATTTCAACAGCTTGATATGATTATAACAGAATTAGTATTATATTGAAGTTTTACCTATATCAAATTTTTGAAACAGTGAAAAAAACAGCTCAAAAATTCAGAAGCTAACAATATTTGACCTGTCGCTGATCCTAGCCTCATATATAAAGCCGAAACATGTGTAATTCAAAAATTCGAAAACCTTCAATACATCCATGAAACAGTAAATTCAGAAGAGAAGCTTCCTAAAATCCCAAATCCCATAGAGAACAATACTCCGACAAAATAGGATCAAGAAACAGCGTGAAAAAGAATAAAGAACCCAAAGAAATTCAATAGAGGAGTATAGAACCAACGGGAGGGGGGAAGGAGGGCATAATAAGCGAGAAGAAGATGAAGATCTCTCTATTAAAACGACAGTTCTTCGAGACTTCTTCTTCTTGTACTCTCTTCTTCTTCCTACTCATCTTAATTGCGTTTTCATTTCGCCTTCTCGAGACTCCTCTACCCTTTTTCTAGGTCATTCATTCTCCTTTTTTCTCGTGGCTGTTTGTCTTTTGTTGGAGGAGGAGGGAGGAAGCTACTTTTTTAGCTTCTTTTTCTAGTTTTATATAAAAAGGGGCAGACCGTTCGTGATGGGTGGCAAGTTAAAAATGGAAAGGAGGGGGAGAGAGTGAAAGGGGAGGGAAAGGCTATTAAGTTAGGGGCAAAGAAGGGAGGATGAGGATGTTTGTCCGGATGTCCACATCCAGATGACCAGAAAGCATCAAAGAGTTTCTTGATAGGCAAAAATGAAATTTTCTGTCCTCATGTCCATAAGCCAGGATCTCCGAGTTTACAGAGAAAACTAGTTTGGCCAACAAAAACATGTCAGTCCGGGTGTCCGGATGTCCAGGAACTACCAGTGTTGAGAAGTGGTTAAACTAGGTAACGATATAAGACAGATGTATGTTTGTCCGGATGTTCGATCTTAGCAAGTTCTTCACAAGTGAATTGAGCGGAGATTACAGAAAATTCTGTTCGGATATCGAGATATACGGATGATAAGAAGTCAGTTTTATGAATGTAATGGTGTAGGCTAGATTTGCAGTTCTCGTAGTGGATTTGGAAAAAATAGTTCAGTATTGAAAACTTATTGAAACATAACTTTTTTTTTGAAATTCAAAAAGATTTCAGTTTTTCAATGAATAACTCAACGAATTTAATATTAGCAGTTGAAAATCTTTTTTGAACGTTATAAGCTATTGAAACTTCTGCAATCGAAAATCAGACAGTGAACAATTTATGAAGCTGAGCTGTGAAAGCAAGAATTATCCACTTGAAGAAGTGGAATGAGTAAATTGAGGAAACAGTTTGAGGCAAAACTACGACTAGTTTCAGAGAATCTCAAAAGCCTGAAACTAAGTTTTTGGAACAGCAAACAGAACTAATTTTTTTCTCACTTCTTCCCGAGCATATCTCACTTGCTTACTCCTATAAAGGTCCCATGGTACTCCCCCCCCCCCTCTTCTCCCCCTAATTAGATGATTTCTCGATGGAAAGGGGATGAATGAACAAATCGGATTAGTTACTCTCTTGATGAAGTGGTGTTCTAATGAACAGGGGAACACCAATTGGTGTGAGAAAAAAGGAAAAAGGAATAACAAAAAGGGTGTCAGAAGGATAAATAGAGAGGGAGAAAACATGACAAAGGATTCACTAGGTGAGATTCAAAAACAAAGAAATTGAAGACTTTATGAGACAGTGAAAAAAATTTTCGGATTTCAGGTTCTCGATACTCAACGCAATGTGTGTTCTTCAAAGATGAGAAGGAATGTTTATACTGTTTCAGAAAGTCTTTGTTATTTTATCTGATACATTATCGTTGATAGATGTGTGTTAATCCCACTATAGAAAATCCAAATGCGATAGAGTTTATAAAGTTTACTTATGAGGTTTGCAAGTCAGACCCGATGACTTTTTAGCTTTTCTGTAGGCATTTGAGCCGTTTTTTTCACTGTTTCACACTGTTCTCGAATATAGTCTTCTAGTTTTGTTCTCAATTCCTTTAGTTTCCGAAATATGCCCGAAAAATCTGTATTAGAAAAGAAAGCGTGACGTTTCCGAGAGCATCAGTTCGTGAATTTTTAATGCGAATGTGTTCAGACTCTGATCTTCAGAGTTACTTCCAAAGTACTGTTTCAGAATGTAATTTTTAAGACAAGCTCGAGAACTCAAATATTATGTATTCTTTTTAGCGTGAAAAAACACAAAACAAGTTTGAACTGACAATTTTCACTGTTTCACAATCTGTATAATCTATCCGTTTAGAATTTCTAAAACGATATTCTTTGTTCTCGGAGTGGATTGTACAAAAGCTTAAAAACTTCAAAAATTCACTTACCGGGTATTTTCACGACATAATACTGAACCCTACTAGATAAGACTATAAAGAGTTTCCAGCACCGTTCATTTTTGGAAAAATTTGACATTTTTACTCAGAAACCTATTCTAAAACTTTGTCGAAATTTTCCTGTTTCTCATAACTGTTTTCTGAAGACCGGGAC
>GL380654.1:0-16304 GCA_000143925.2 Caenorhabditis brenneri
ATTGATTGCTGTTGATTGTGTCTGAAAAGATGATAACGAAATATGCCGTTTAAAAGTTCTGTAAAATTACGATTCTTGGCTATATCACTGTTTCATTAGTAGCAATAATGTTTGCTTGCCTCCATTCAGAAAATTCTCTTTCATTTGTGATTTTGATCAAATATTCATGATTACAGACAATGCCACCAAAAAAGCCAGCCAAAAAGCTACATGAACTGGCGCCAGAAGTTAAAGCCGGATTCAAAATCGATGACATCAGCAAACGCACATACATTGTCGGAAAACAGTTTGCTACAGGAGGTTTCGGAAGAATCCACACTTGCACAGAACAAGGAAAGTCTCAAGAAATGGTAATGAAAATCGAACCATCAACCAACGGACCACTCCTCACAGAAGTTGTAGTTTTCAATAGAATTTTGAAAAAAGAAATGATTGACACTTACAAAAAGGACAAGAAGATTCAATGGATCGGTCTTCCACATCTAATTGCTAATGGATATTTCACATACAATTCTGAAAAAATGAGGTATATGATCATTCCGAAGTATGCAATGTCCTTAGAAGGTGCAAGAGAAGCTAACGGTGGAAAACTATCAGCTAAAGATTCGATGGTAGTGGCCAATTGTATCATTGGAGCATTGGAGTACTTACATGATTCGGTAAGATGATTCACATCAATTTCGATTGTATTTTGAACTCCAATATCACAGGATTATGCTCACGCCGACGTAAAAGCTGCAAACATCCTTCTGGAGAAGCAAGGTGTTTATTCTACTTCAGTTCTTGTCGATTTCGGTTTAGCTCATCGTACTACAAACAATGTTGACAAGCCGGATAAGAAAAGAGCACACAACGGTACTTGTATTTTCACTTCAACTGATGCTCATCGTGGAAATAATCCGTCGTTCCGTGGAGATGTCGAGATTCTCGCTTACAACTTGATCATGTGGATTTCTGGAACACTCCCGTGGCTTGTATGTACATATTTACTGAGATTAAAGTTCAAATATGGTTTTAGGCTCTCGAATCATCTCCGGATAAAGTTTTCGAGGCGAAACAAAAGTTTGTTGCTGGACTGCCGGGAACCCTCCAGAATGTACTTACGGTTAGTAGTTAGTCGTGTTTTCGGACATCTTCCACCCCATTAAACGCGCTTTCGTGTGTTAAACCTACGATAACTTTACGAGTTCTACCTATTTAAAATTATAGGTTTCACAGAAGAACAATCGCGTGGACACGCAATCGGAGAACATTATCCAATTATTACTTTTCAGAGCCAACCTGCAGCAGTAACCGGATGTATAAGCACCATGTTCGATGTTTCGATGAAAACGCAGTACAAGGATAAAGTGGACATGGAAAAATTGAAGAAAGTGGTGGCAGGCGCCATTCAGAGTGCTTCAGGAGCTGTACCAAAAGAGTCAAAGACCACAGCGAAAACGCCGAAGAAGGTTACTCGGAAGGCGAAAGAAGAGGTTGAAGATGATGTTGACGATGAACCAAAACCTAAAAAGAAAGTTGAAACTAAAAGTGAAAAAACGAAGAAAACCGTTCGTCCGAAAACTCCAAAACGAATTGAAACCGAAGAGGACGAGGAAGATGAAATGGAGCTTCCAACTTCGTCCACTAATGGGAAATACAAAGATGAATCAGACGAGGAAGAAGAGCTCATTCCAAGATCGACTACAAGATCTGCGAGAGCAGCTGCTAGATCTCAACCTAGGCCTCAACCGTCCATCCGTCTAGGAGTTACCACATCAACAGCCTCTAGCAGTAGAGCAGCTCGGAAGATTGAACAAAAATACAAGCGGCTGTCCACGAACAAATCATCTCTTGTACCTGTATCGATTGCTGACTCAGATGATGATGACGACGATGCTCCACCGGCAGTTTCCACCGAACCATCCACGTCTTCGGCAGGTGGAACTAAACGTTCTTCTGGAGGAGGCGGAGAGATTGCTCTCAAAACGCCAGCGTTGGTTGCACCAGCTATCAAAAGTAAATATTACTGTGTTTTTTGAGATTTCTTTGAAACATAAATTTTCCAGAAGCTAAGTACAAAAGTGGAATTTCATCGGCAACAAAAGCAAGCCCAACCGAATTGAGAAGAGTTCCGGGAGTAAGAAATTTCCCAAAAGGAAGACGAACAATGCTTATTAAAGAGGTAAAATAGTTGTTTTATTGAAATATAATTCCACTACGTTTTCGCCGTTTGCCTCCTCAATTTCTCATAAAAACTGAAATTGTGGGAAATATTCCGCCAGTTTATACTTTCTATCCGAAAACATTGAATTCCTCTTCTGAATACACATTCATAACTTCGTTTTTAGACAACTACAAAATACCAAGAAAAGCGAGCCGCCACTCAAACGAACCATGATGATTCAAGCTCCTCCGATTTGTAAACCAATGGAATTTCTTATCATTTTTACTCCGCAATATCCTTAAAATTTTCACAATATTTCCGTACTTTCCCGAGCCCTCCCACAATTCACTATTCGTTTTAGATCTCTCTCTCTCTCTTCACTTTTTTCTCTTTTCAATTTATATCACATCTATCTCTGTCTTCGTTCTGTTTTGATTCATTGTCTCTTTCTATGTTCCCTTGTTGTATATTGCCCATCTTCTTCTGTCCCCTTTTGGCTTATCAACACTATCATGATGTCCACCAAATGACGAGTTCCTTGTCGATCCCTACTCTCTTTTTACTGATCCCCCACTTTTCTCTTTTTTTTCACTTCTAAATTTTCTTTTAGCGTTTGTGTTTTTTTCCTTGAACTTTCTTGATGAATCCAACCCAATGTGTGATCGAGAGGTACAAAACCTAACGGGAAGTAATCAGGAAATTAACAATCTAGACGGGGGGTTGCTGGAAATAGGGAAACTGGTTCTCTGTTCCGGTTTCCTCCCATTTCTACAACTTCTTTTTCCGATTGACGCAAATTCGTGTGAGGGTGGAGAGGAGTCTGTTGCAGCTGAAATCAGTTATAGGAGCCAGCTGCTCTTCCAAAAATCCTGCTGATTCTCAAATTTATATTTGGCTCTTTATCTTTTTCTTATTATTTTCGTTCGTTCGCTTCATTTTGATCGTTGATGACCTCCTACAGTCATCACCGGTCGAAAGTGTAAGAAAGCATCGACGAAAAAACGGGAATTCCATTTTTTGAAATGCTATCCATTTTCGTTTTTCACTGTTATTTTTCCAACAGTTTTTCGTCTTCGTCAAAAAAAAAAAACAAAACAGTGATTTGTTGAAAAAGGAGGAGTGACAATGATTTGATTACTGTAGACATTAAATAAGATGACGAGACATAGAGAAATAGAGAAAGTGTTCCACCCGGGCTAATGATGAAACACTTCTCCCTATCTTCAGTTTCGACTAGATTTTTTTTCGAATCATTTTTCGGCGGAAAATTTTCTGAAATTTTGAGGACATTGTTTTGGACTTCTGTTAAATTTTGGTCAGAATTTTTTGTAGTTTGGGAGAAATTGAAAGTGGGGAACGATGTCTCCCAAAGTTTGTTATCACAAAACTGTTATCGGTTCAGAAGGTTTGTTCTTGAGGAATCAAAAAATCACAATATGGGTTTATTCTCTCATGAATATAATCTATTTGGAAAATCTAGGAAGTAACTGTGAATGAGTTTCTATACATTGTTTTGTGCTAATCACTAGTTCTGGAATAAACGGAGGGTTTCAATCTTCGATGTGGCTTATTCATTGCTTATTTTTCTTTTTGCGCATGTATAGTCTACAAACCTTACTTTTCCAATAAGATGCTACTCTATTAGAGGTTTCACAAAAACTCAATAAAACCCTAAATCGCTCCTGAGATATTCAAGGTTTCACAGAAAAAATTTCGAACTTTACAATTCATTTAAACCGTTCAACTTTCTGCTCACTTGAGGCTCTCCCGACTACCGTTTTCCGCAAAAAACTGATCGTTGACCGGTTAACCATTAAATTTTCCTTTTTTGCAAATTCTTCAAACATCTTCCGCTTCTCCGATTATCATTATTTATTATTATTTCAACTCAAAAATCTTGCGCAAAAGCAAAGCTATAAAAAGTGTTGTCGAAAACTCGGTACAATAAATTCCGCGAAAGTGGTCATAAACTCGTCGAAAAAAGTCGAAATCATACCATTCCATTCTCTTCTTTTTTGGAGCTTTTCCTTTATTTTTATAGTCGAAGACGACATTGAAGTACGGTATATGGTGTGAAGTAAAAAAAATAGGGAAGAAATCACTCCAGGTGAAAGTAGAAGAAACTAGTTGTATGTGAATCAATTTTCCCGAGGGTTGGGGTACTGTAGGTTAGCATCAAATTTGCATACGATAATATTAAGTGAACCGATGAAATTCAAGTTTTGAAAACATTTCAGAAAGGTTTACATTTAGAAACGGATAACATGATTACTGTAGCTTGAAGGCGGAAAGAAGCGAGATCAATTTCTACAATTTCTAATTTGAATGAACATCAGAAACAAAAAGTATGCCTGTTAGGTTATCACGTATATGATCAAATTCAATGTATTCCTGTAGCTCAAATCCCAAATTCAAACCAATTTCCCTTTTTCAGTTCCCAGATATTCATTACTGTAACTACGAAACTCAGAAAAAACCTACTGGAAATCCAAAGTATTCTATCTCAAAACCCCTGTACAAAACAACTCCATTGCTATCCTACGATCAATTTCTACAATTTCCTTTCCTCTCTCTCTCTCCGTAAATGTTTTGACTCGGAACCGACTCAATCTATCCGTCAATCTTCTTCAATGTGCAATACAGTACATGCCAACAAAAAAAGTTTCAAAAACAAATTGTTGTCAACTTTCAATTTCGTATCGTGTTTCGCATTCGTCTTTCCATTATTTTTCGGGAAGCACCAAAAAATCAAAAACGTCAGTTTAGTACACAATCGGATGTCCTACCGTAATCCGTTGAAGCATGTAATTTTTGAAACGGAGCAGCGGGACGAAAAAGAGAAACGAATTGTCTTCAAATGGTTATAAGTCGATGTATCGCATTTGAAAATTATAGGGGTTCGCGTTTTGAGAGCTTTTGTGTGAGTGTCCCGTTGGATGATAGAGTAGGTCAACCAAGATGGGCGGCTCAAAGTGTGCACTGCGTCTCATGGCGACGCATGATGTTTCATTGAATTGACGGTGCCAGTCCATTAGGGACGCGAAAAGGTCCTCGAACGGAATCCACGGCAACACTTTCGGCCTCTCTTGCTTTCGTCAATCGTCACTCGGAATTATTTTCATTCCGAATATTTTTTTTTGGATGCATAAGGTTTTTGAACATTTTGACGGAGAAAATACTAGAGTGGCATCCTAGGAATAGATGGTTTGTGATTCTTTGATCATGGAAAATAGATCACGAGAAGTTCGGATGACTGAAATAAATTATGAAATATTCATAGTAATGACTGGTTATTGTATGTATAGAGACTCCTGGTTGTATCGAACACTTAGCTTCAAACAACTTGATTTCATTTTGATTTACTCCTTCGAGAACAAAAACTCGAACAACTAACCAGAATCAGTTTCCGTAAAGTTCCATATTTTCCAAATGAGCAAACAATTCCGTCTGGAAATTCTTTTCACCTGTATCTCATGCTATAAACTTCTGGAGAAATTATTTTTTACAAAGAGTCTGAAGACTATGCAAATCCAGGTAGAGAAAACAATCAGGAAGTTCTTGTTTAGAGTTTCAGCTTCGATAATTTTAGCCTCCTCTTATTTTGATCTACAGTCGGAGAAATAGGCTATAGAAAAAAGTTAAACCACTATTACAACTAGGTACGTTCGGTATCATTCAACTGAGCATTGTCGGAACCAAGCTTTAAAGTATCAACCTTTGAGCTTCCCATTTACTTCTAGGGAGGCCGAACCATCTTCCAAGGGTTATGTAAAGGTATCATGAAGCGGTTACTGGAATGTTAACCCTAACTTGTCCTTGATATTTTCTCCGGCTTCAAACTGGTAGATAAACCCACTCCCCATTTACCAAACTTTTCTGAGCTCTACCAACTAGATCTATCATTCGCATCTCATTAGCTTCACTTTTGAACTGTATTTCTCGTTTAAATAAATTCTGTTCCGCTTCGTTTCGTGGCTCCTCCTCCATCATCGAAACCCATCCACCGTATACTTCTTTCCATTCCTCTTCTCCCCTCCTCCTCCACCATTTCTGGAAAATGGGCGGAGCCAAAGTGGTCGATTCGAAAAAAGAAGGGCGGTTCCTTGAATATGCATAACGTGGTGTTTTCAAGCTTTCGGAGGAGGAGAAGGAGGACCACCCGCCTCTCACTATTTTCTGATTTTTTATGCATTCGATACATATTTTTATGGGCACACCTTCTTCTCTCTTCTTTGTTCGAATATACCTTTTCCTTACTTTTTTTCCAACTTTATTTCAGACTGGAACCTCTTCAATCTTCCACCTCACACCAATCAGAATGTCATCAATCTTCCCAAATCTTCTGACATTCCCATTTTTGGTAAGTCCTTAATTTTATGTGTTTCTTTTCGCGCACAAAAGAGAATAGTAACAGAAAATTGAAAGGGATGGAAGACGTTCGAAACGCTCAATTAACGAAAAAAGAAATGGAACGGAGGGCCGGTGCCCAAATGCACCTGTTCTTCACTAAATAGCTCTCCGTTACTTCGCTAGGAGGGCCTCCTTTTCTTTAATTGTGGAACATTTTCGGAAGCGGGGAGGGAACTAGAGAAAAGAATAGGTTAATGATTCTCCATTATCGAGAATGGGGCGCCAAAGTAGATTCTAATTAGATTTGATTACGGTAGTTTCTAGGATTCAAGTACAGGTTAGGAACGACAAGTTTCAATTTAATTAGGGAAAGGAACTGAACTGGTTGGACCGAAAAATTCAAAGTGAGTGGGGTTCGAGAAAAAGAGAGTTGTGATTGCAACTAGTATAGTGCAGTTCTATCAGGGATTGACGGTTAGTTTTCAAGCTTATCAGTTTGACTACAGGTTCAGCATTTGACTAAGTTCATAAGATATCGGACGATGAGGATGTTATCAAAACTCGGAACAAATGAACAAATGAACTTCTAAACGTAGAACAATGGTGGAAACCGCGACTGAGGATTCACTATAAAAGATTACTGTAGTTTCCATATGAATTCAGCAAATACCTCCTACTGTAACTCGTTTCTTGTTCTGAAAACGTTCAAACTGACAGGGATTGAAGTTTGATGTTCCACTCTTGTCATGTGATCGGCAGTTGAAAATGATCAAGAAAGCTTAAAGAGCAGGTCTTCTGGTTATTCATCCTAACTAAAGGACATTGATACTTCTTCCTCTTCTCATCTCTTTCGAACAGTATGTGTCCACACATCACAAAAAAAACCACCTCAAAACCCATACTAATTCTATTCACTTTTTCTCTTTCTACAAATTGTCCCGATGTATGCTCACTGAGTGTCACTTGTTCTCTCATATTTCATCTTTCTTTTCATTTCCTCTTTGACTTTTGACGACTTACTTAACATGAGTCAACCTGCAAAAAGAAAGTTCTCAGAATTATTTTGTAGAGATGTTCTTTGTGATCCGTAAATCTTTTCCAGGACGCATTGAGACACATATTCAGGTGCTGATTCTGACTTCTACATTCAATTCTAGATTCTGTTCTTTGCTAAAAAAAGAGAGATTGAGGGTTAGGCTTCATCTTTTAGCCTAGCCATTCTTTCAGCAGAAGCAAAAGTTCAAAAAGCCGGAATGAGCCAAATGTTTCATAATGTCTTCTCGCCCTATCTTTCTTTGCTCTAGAATTAAAAAATAATGCGAAATCGGTTCTCTCAAGATTACTGTAGATTCATGACCAGTTGAGGATCACGATCATTTGGAATGCGTAGGCTCAAAGAAATGTCTCGTTTAATATTAAATAATTTGTCTATGATTCAAATACCTATGACGAAAAGTTTTGGTCATTTCAATTCCAAAATGCATAACTTTCTTTTCTCCTTTTTTGCTCCTTTCCAACCAACCAACTCCCACCTTGTTTTTGTCTGTTACGTGCTCTTTTTACTCTTCTTCTTCTCTTCCTACTTCACAATACATTATCGTTTGGCACCGAAGGCACTGTCCTTCTCCTCCTCCGGAGGTAAACAGTCTTATCTCCGATAGCTTCATCTCTCCAGGTCTCTCTTGTTCGTTTTCATGTTTCCTGTTTCTTTTCCGATTACTTATTTCAGTTTCATAATAATTTTTGAATTTCAAATAACTATTAGTAATCAAAGAGTTCCTAGAATAATCCGATTAAAATTACTCATAGTACTGACCGAGTTGAAACTCGAGCTGCTCAAAAACATGATTTAAACTTTCTTCTTCTTCTTTTTCATATTTTGCTTTTACACACTTTTTTTGATGGTGCGAACGATGGAAACATTCTATTCTTCTCTTCTGCCACACGACTTTTATGAGTCATTTGACAATCGAATGTCACTTCAAAGCGGAAAAAAAGAAACAAAAAACAAAATAACATAAAAAATAACAGGAGAACACACGAAACATCTGAAGCAACACTTATACTTCTCTTTGAGAAGAAGAGTTTCGAAACACACTTTTGTAGAACCTTTTGAACCTTCAATTTTGTAGAACCTTCAATTTTATTCCGATGAATGTGGTTTTTAGTACTGTAGGTACACGAAAAGTCGAACATGTATCAGATCTGTTCAGTTAGTTTAAACTCATTCATTATTTTTGATCTGATTCTGTTTTTTCTTTTTCACTTCGGTTGGCTCCCAAGGTTTGTGCTGAGATCCGAATCCTTTAGGGCTAAGATTGGAAATTCTTTTCTTATCCTGCACTTACAGTAGTAGGGCAATTGGTTAACCGTAGCTAATCTAGAAACACATGATAGCTTCAGGCTCTTTAGAAGTTGATGCAACCGAAAATCTCTAATATAAAGGCTCTCGCGGCAAGTTACTTTCTAGAAGTCTCTTCTGAAACAAATGGCTCCTTCCTGGGTTTACCTATGCATCCTCTCCATTTCTATAATTATAACTCATCCTTCCGGGAATCCTTTTCAACGGCTCCTTGACTTCTCAAGGCTGCACGTCATCTGCCAGTTTCGTTTCGACCTACATTTTCATTAAAATCTAACACAGTGGCATCACCTGTTCTTCCTCAAAAGAGAGAAAGAACAGAGCCAACAAGTGTTCCTCTCTCTCTCTTTTCCAAAAGTCGTCAACCCAGGAGGGGAAGTCAGTCAGTCAGCAACAAATGAAATGAACAAAACGGGTTTCGAGACTACGGGGGGCAAAAGGAAATAAGGGAAGAAGAAGAAACTGTTGGATGGGTGACATGATGGTCTAAGTCTCTGTATCGGTTCTTCACTCTTTAACCATCACTGACACGCTCCCGGGAACATTGAAAGAAAAAGAGAGAGAGGTAGATGGAGAGAGTGTTTCGCAAAACATACACAATCGTCTTCGTTTTCTCGGGGTGGTCTTGACTTTAGACACTCTTTTCCTCTACGAACGACTCACTCTTTTTACCTACCATCACATCCATCCCAAACACAGAAACATGCCCCCATTTTTGGGTTTCGTCTCATTTTGCCGCACAGGCCAAGTGCACAGTTTGTTGCCGTTTTTGAGGTGTACGGAACCTGATTTGCAACTCGAAAGACACTTCAAAAGCTTGATTCATTGTTTTTTAGGCTCCTGGAAGACTTTTTGAGGTTACGTTTCTCATCTAGGGGTATGATGCCTACTTTTCTCCCTATGGTTGCTAGGGTCCCTAACTTACCCGAACTCATTCCTACCGTACTCCTAGATGCATTTTCACGACGCCGGAAGACTGAAAGCCATAAATTTCGAAAAAAAATCTTCCTTTTTGTTCGACAATTTACAATCCGTTAACTCAATTCTTCAATATTACCGTAACGCCTCTGATAGCGACCATCACCCTCGGTTCGGACAATCGAACCTAGCTTTCTAATGAAAAGTATCAAACAGACGGTTAATCAAAATGTATACGTTTGAGAAGGTTGGTTGAGAAGCATCTTCTTTTTGGGCTCCATCTTTTCGTTCTACATTTTTTCAACATCTCGACTGGCAGTCAGAATGTTTTGACGCAGATAGATGTATGCCGCTATATTAGAGGTTTTGTAATGAAGGACTGCCGCGGAGAACTGAGACTTTGAAAAACTTGCCTGATAATCGATGAACTATCTGATCTTCGGCCCATTGGCTTTTAAGTCTATCATCTCAATCTGTCTAAAATAGAGAGTCTTCTAGAGGAGTAAACTTTGCTCATTCTGAGCAAGATATCATTTGTATACTGTAGAGACTTCATAGGAACAGGGATTGAGACTGTCAGAATCTCAATCATTAATTGGCAGAATGGGAGTCAGCAACGGTTTTTCTTATATGTCGCTCTTGAACTTCTATTTCCCGAAATCACCCTGACTTGGCACTTTAGAAACCTTCCGGTCTCCTATAGTAAACCTCTCTCGATTGTTCACTTTGTCGATCCAGTTGAACTCTTTTTCCACTTCTACCTAGACCAAAAGATTGTTTAACTGTGTGAGAGAATGAGTGAGTATGTGTACATGAGTGACACACGAACATGACTTTTTTAACTGTCTTTCTCCCCCCGTTTTCTTCTCATTTCTCCGTCTCCAATCACTCTTTGTTCATTTTCATTCTCCCTTATCACTTGGAAATTCAAAAAGCCAATTGATCAGATGCGCTCCATTGAACATCGTTTGATGACATCATCACCATCACCATATTAGTCTATTACTCATCTTCCACTTGATTCTTGACGTTTTGGTTTCTTTCTGCTAATGGCATGATGATAGGAGAATTGGTTTGAAGTACTTCATTAACAAATTGGATTAGTTACAGTACAAATGATCCAGTGCGATGAGTTTCAGAAATATTGTTTAGTCTTTCGATCGTAAAATCATTTATCTTTCTCTATCTCTCCTGAATCTTATCTTTTTCTTATCAGACAAGAAAACAAAATGGAGCATCATTGCCATCATCAAAAGAGAGAATCATCACTGAAAAGTGAGAAAAAAGAGTTCGCAGCTCTCTTTGAGAAGAGACGTCATGTCTTTTTGACGTGGATTGATTGAGAAATTTAAAATCAGAGGGAGAGGGAGGAAGAGAAAAGTGATAAGAAGCGATAGAGAAGCCTCTATTCCCGACCGCGTGATGACCTGAATTGATGAAATCAAATTGAGAGAAAAGAGAGGAAGGAGGAGAGGTGTCTGTCTTTGATGAGTCTATAATATACCTCTACATTATGATCTTTGTGTCCGTGCAAATCCACTTTTTGATCTGAAACTCTATATTGATGCTTTGTGAAAAAGAAACCTCCAATTGAATGAGACCCATGTTAAAGTAACAGCACATTCGGACAGCTTCTAGAAATTAGGTTTTGGCAGTTTCTTTGTTTAGGATAGATTTTTATTGAAGTTTAGGATTCCTCACAAGAATCTTTCCAATAGTTTTTGCGTTTCAGTTTCATAGAACTCTGTAACTTTGTCACCTCGACCCACTCATCGAAGAGCTTCAACGAATCTCACAGTGTCCCTTTCTTCCGGTAGGCCTTTATACCCTATTCCATTGCTTCCATCCCGTCATGCCTATTTTCTTCCCTCTTCTTCCTCCTCCTTCCCCTCTTCATTTCTCACCTCATTCAGTTTATCAAAGAACCATGAACCCGAATAGCCGGGACGAAGCGGCATGCTTCGTCGCGGGTGGGTAATACAGTAATGTGATAGATTGTATGCCTGCCTATGCACATACACAAGCATGTGCTCCCCCTCCTTCATCCAGTGTCTCTATTCTCCTGCCCTTCATATACTATTTCAATATCCACTCTATTCGAAAACCATCTGTCCGTTTGTGTCCCCAAAAGGGAGGGTGGATTGACCGTAGAAAGGACTGCCATCTGCATTTCTTCACTTCCCTTCCTCTGCATACCATTCAATTATTTCCTTCTCCCTTTTCCTCTTTTTGACCCTTTTCCTAGTTTCTTGTCTTTTTGCTTTTTTCCTACAAAAATAATGCCATGTTCTGAATCCGAATACGTTTGAATTCCGGAAAAGATTACGGTAGCGTCTAGAAGCGTCGGTCTGAAAAAGATTATATTTTAAACTTGAAGCAACAATTGTTGGTTGAAGGAGAGGCAGCTGAAAAACTAGAAAGAATGGATGTTTGGTTTCTTGATGGTTCCGGTTCGAAGAGCTGGAAATCTTTTTTGTTTCTGGAGTTTCTTCTGTTGCTCCTGTTCTAAACCCACATAACCTAGTCGAATGGTATTTCGGACCATCTGCCCAATTGAATATAAGTACCCGTAAAGTAGAGCCTGCAATGTGATTTTTCTGAGTTCTGAGAAAGTCAGCCTATCAGGATTTTCTGAAGAATTGGTTGATATTTCGAATAAAACGCAAAAAAAAACTCAGATTTAGAAATTGATATATTCAGTTTGCAAGTCGCTAAAACTAAATGAGCTATTCACCGGCATATGGAAGAGAAAGCAAGAAGAGTGCCTTTGTTGAGACAGTTGCGGGGTGGTGAGCCCATGTACTATCCCAAAGAGTACGAATGGCATAAACTTAGGATGACAGTGAGCCCAGTTAGGTATACAACGTTTCATTATCGTAAAACATGATAAGTTGATGGTTCGAATCTCTGGATCTTGAAGCCATTGGCCTTGAACGTCTTGTTGGTGCCAAACCACTGCTGCGCCGTCTCGGTAGAACTTCTTGCGTAGACTGCTTGTCGGGATGATGGTAGAACTCAGAACTGATTGTATATAGAATTGTGAAGAGCTTCCTTGACCTTGCCACGTTGAGATGGTCAGATTGATAAGACAAGGGTCGAGGAACCAGAATATTCGAATTATTGGCGTGATCAACTTCTCATGTATTGGCGACAAATTCACCGTTGTAACCTTTTTCTTATTATTAGAGTCTACGAGTTAGACGATTACGAGTTGGGGAAATATGTGGAACATTATTTCCACAACACTGGGGCCCTCGGGGACGAACTTCCATAACGGTAGTGTACTGGAAGTTCGTCAAATACTCCCCGTAGGTAACTGAACATCGACCGATTGTCAAAAGTTTGAAATATTTTCTTCGTCTTCAATAGAAATGGTGTGTTGTTGAAGTAGACGGCGTTCGATATCTCGGAGTGCCAAAGGACCGGGCGTGTTTCCAAGTGCTGTCCAATCGCGTTTGATTGCCTTCCTTGTATTAGCGTCTCTGCCTTCTTATTCCGATTGCTCATAACAGTCCTCCTTCTCGTACCATTGATGTTTTGGGTAGACGAATGTTGTGTTTTTACCACTACACGGCTGGGAATGCAGTAGAGGGGTCCGAGTGACGCCGTTTGATCTATTACGACATCAGCGACTTTTTGATTTAGTCTTGAGTAGATATCTCGAAGATTTGTTGTTAAACATGGAAGCAACTCGAGCCGTTGCAACGTTGCTGAGTTGGTTTCGTAACGATGAATTTGTACATCTCGATTAGACGTAATAATGTTAGGATATGTGGTTCGGATCTCGTCTTGGAACACGATAATACCAATTGAGTCCTTTTTGACATTCCATTGAGTTGAGTGGATCCGTTGGAGATTTGACGCATCGTTCTCCGAAATTGCTGCTTGGAAGGATGCCAAGTTGATATTCGTCTTGATGCAACCAACGGGATTTGAATTTTTGATTAGAACCACGAGAGGTTTTATTATGAAGTATTCCTTGGTGCCATTGAACATTTCAAAAGGAAAACGGATTTCTGGGCGTATAGTTTGATGATTGATTCTGTCCGGTGCCAAACTGTCATTGTATCCGTGGCTAAGATGATTGAGATGGTAGGACGGTTTCGGATTGACTTCTGGACCGATGTCCATTGATTTTGAAATTGAAGATAATGTTATATCAATCGATGAAGATTGATTTTGTTTTTGACAGTTATTCCCGATGGAATATTTTGAGAAGCATTTGAATGAAGTTTTGCTTGTTGGATTTGTTGACGAGTTCAACAGGAAGAAGAAAAGAAGAATATAAGTTGCCGATTGCAAATGTTTGTTGGTGGAGGTAGTATTACTCGGATTCGGAGGATTCACCCTCCTCGGATCGAAATAAATTCGGATCGTCCGATTGGTGATCATTCGATTGTTTCGTTGTGGTATCTTGAACCGCATATACCTCATTTGTGTAGACCGTTGACTTCTTACTTTCTTTTGCTTTAGCAATTGCTCGTTTTTCCGCGATTGTATCATAGGCAGTATCGATGAGTTCGGCCATTTTGCATTCCTTTTTTCTGTTCTTCTTGAAAACTGTATTCATGATGATGGATGGTAGCTTGTTGATGAAGATGTCGATAAACAGGATGTCATCGGTTGCGCATCCCACGTTCTTCAGATTGTTGATTATGATACAGAGTTTGTCTAGATCGGCCTGCATTTTCTCGAAGTCATGTTCGTCGAATACGAACGTTTTAAGCTGTTGCAAATACATTTGTTTGATGTCTTTGTTCCGATTGAACTGTCTTTCGAGATTGGACAGAAGTGTCTCATAGTCTCTGGTTGAGATGCTGGTTGATCGTATTCTATCTTTCAAATCTCCAGTCAATAGTTTCAGCAGGAGCACATGTTTCAAGGAATCCGGAATCTCCTTCTTCTCGTGGACCAACATATCGAATTGTTGTTTGAAGACAGCATATTCTTCCGGTTTTCCATCGAAGGGCGGGATTGTGAGCAAGATGGAGTTGATGAGATTCGTATACATAAGAGACGAGTTCTCTTGTTGAGTTTGTGCATTCACCACTGTATTGACGGGTGATGGAAGCTGTGCAGGTTGATCCACGGAGGCGACTGTATTGATTGGTTCAGGTTGTTTTGGAGCCTCCTCGGAAGAAGTCGCATTGGTTTCTAGATTTGCTGCAGCTACCGGTATCCCATTTGCCATGTTACGACCATTGCCACCAGGATTATTCATCTTTTTCGAAACCAAATTGAATAGAACGTTTTCGAGGCGCTCAAATCGCTTGGAGATCTCAGACATGAATTCCATTGCTTGTTGCTGTGTGAATGGTTCATGGGAGGTGGAGTTGGTACCGGTAGATGTGACGGATTCGTTTCCATGGTGAGCATGAACTGGAGTACTGTTTGCCGAATGCAAACGTTCATCACTTGATGGTTCCGGTGTCTTGATAGTCCGGTGTGCCTTGACAGCCTGATGTTGCTTCTTCTTAAAGGCCATGATGGTTTGGTAGATTGGTTGATGTCGATTCGTATCGATTGAACTGATGATGATTTTTTGATTTACCATCCTTATATACCAACTTGATTGTCCCGGTTTAGTAACCCGATGGCTAACATTTGTTGACGTCGATACGTCAGAATTAAATGTTTACGTTTTCATTTCTTGAATGTTTTCCCTGGATTTTCGAAGTTGTGGGAATTTTGATTGTGCTTGTGAATCCTGATGAGGCTAATGATGAGATGGACATTCTGCTCCTGAGAATGACATGCTGTGCCATTTCTTGACTCTGCAGATCGATGTGTAGTCAAGAACTGATAGTTTATCGTCAATTTTCATGCTGTCGAATTCCAAACAGCAGATTTTGGACGTCCAAGGTCCGGTTTGTCGGAGAGCAAAATGAGAAGGTCGCGATCCTTCTTGTCAGAGTCACTCTGCTCCTTATCACTTCTTTTCCTCGTATGACTCCTCTCAGTACTTTGGGTACTTTTCCGCACTTTCCCGGTCGATGCACCATGTTTCCCGGTCGATGCACCATGTTCTCACAAGGGAATTCATTTCATATCGTCTTTGGGAATCTTCTACAAATTTGGGTACTAGTACTTTCGAGGGTCCTGAAAATGAATATGAAATTTATTTTCTCGCATGGAGCCTGGTTGGCTCAAAAAATGTGCTCAAAAATCGAGGCAGAAACACCGCGCTTATAAACCCACCCGCGGCCACTTTCCGTCAGCAGTTGTGTTGTAAAGTGGTAGATTCCTCGTTACACTTAGAGTGTTTTGGGGAGATCATAGGCAGGTTCAAACCCGCGCCGGTGTATTTCTTTCTTTCTTTTTCGTCAGAATCAATTTTTGCACAATAAAGTCTTGGAAAAGATTTTGTGAATGGTTTTTCATCTCTTATGACCAGTAATTCAAAAAAAATATATGAAAAAAAAGTTATATATATATTTTTCGTAGTAACCACGCTTATGGGACTCAAAAAAAAATCCAAATTATGTGTAAAAACAGTGTATGTGACTTCTATCTGAATATTATTTCAAG
>GL380655.1:11960-36402 GCA_000143925.2 Caenorhabditis brenneri
GATAGGGCTGGTAACTGGTAGAGTCTAACTGGTTCTCGGCTCCTTGACTTTTATAGCTAACGGTTTTTCAGCAATCTTTGCGTTGACCCCAACGACCCAACTACCAGCAAACCGCCACGCCAGGATAAGAGCACCGGGTGTGAGCAGAAGAAGTACATGAGCACCAATGCAATGTTAGGGCCCACAGTTTTTAAACAGCTCTTAAACGACTCTTACACATCTCTCAAACGACTCTTAAACAGCTCTTAGCCAACTCTTAGACAAAGCATCTAACTGGCTCCCGGCTCTTAGACAGTCTACCTAGCTGACCAAATATAAGCTACTCCAGCGGCTGCCGCAAAACCTGTGGTCTCTGCGTCGACCCCAACGACCCGACCACCACCAAACCGCCATGTCAGGATAAGAGCGCCGGGTGTGAGCAGAAGAAGTACATGTGCACCAATGCAATGTTCCCAGAAATCAAATCGTAAGTAGTTGGTTGTAACCGGAACCAGCTAATGGTCTCTGCGTTCAGCATGCAAGGACAAGAGCACAAAACCCTTTTCTCGGTGACGACATGGAAACTATTTTCAGCACTTATTGTGCTGAAAATCCTAATTTTTGTGCTTCTGATTGTGTTTTTTTTTCTCATTCATTTCGATATTCATTTATTTATTCAATTTCATAACAACACATGTTCAACAAGGGAGGGGGGACTTATAACAGGAGAACATAACAAATCAAGGAATTGAAGGAATTGTGAATTGATCCTTCCGAGAGTTGAACGCGTTTTGCTTTTCATTATTTCAATTATTATCAGACGAGAAAAAGCCCTCAAAGGGTTGGGTGGCATAGCCATGCCTTGTTGTTTTTTTCCAAACCGGAGTTTGGAAGAAACAACTGTGGAAGAGGAACAGCTATAAATCTCTGCTCAACCGCCAGGTCGAAATGCATCAACCAATGGCCAAGACAGAGAATACAACTGCCCTAAAGGGGGGGGGGGCGGTAGGGACAGTCTTCAGGTCTCAGGGAGACCTGAAGACTGAAGAAATGAGGGGCATATTGGCCCTTATATACTGTGCAGAGGGGGCGGAGCTAGGGGAGGCTCCACCCCCATTGGCCTTCTGGAATCTTCCGTAATGAACAATGGATTAACTGTTTCCCTTTGTTCTTCACCGCTTTTGTCCTGTACCTTACAGATTTCCTTCACCTTTTTGATGGATGTGTTGTCACCTGTCACCGACAGATGATTGACGTCACGCGTGCCCGACGCGTGGGAAAATTCCTTTTTTTTTCTGGAATTTTCGATTTTTCCCTGGAGCTGCTTATCAATGGCTTCTTCTCGGTTATTTTTGATTATTTGATTACGAATAGCGGTGAATGATGTCAATAAACATTATTTTTATCATTTTTTCATATTAATCTTCCACAGAATCCCTAAAATTCCATGATTAAGGCTTCCAATTGCAATGGAATCCCTTTGCGCGTCAGGTCTGACGCCCGCCGTGCATTCGTTCCGTGTGGTGTTTGCGGCTCTCAACGAATTTTCGATTTATTCTTTTTACGAATTTCATGTATTTTCAATGTTTTTGGGTCTTTTTCGGGTTAATTTTGAGTTGAAAATTCAGAAAGTAAGCTTATAAAATGGAAAAAGAGCATATAAAACTGTTGGGAACCCATTTTCTTTGTAAGAATCTACAAAAAATCAGAAAATTCTCCAAAACCTCTGAATTATTCAAATGAGGATTATATATTGTTTATCTCGCAATTAATAGCTGCTTATCAATCTATTTTCATTGAAATTCCGTTCGAATTCAATTTCCGTGCCGATTTCCTCCATTTCCAGGCCAATGATGCCCATCACCGACCGTGAAATCTCCCCGGAAAGCAATCGCTACCCGTTCTGCATCGTTTGGACACCGATTCCGTGTTTGACGTAAGAAAATTAGAAAAATTGCAAAAAATTCAAAATTTTCTTTTTTTCCAGATGGTTCTTCCCGTTTATCGGTCATATGGGAATCGCCAATAGTCGTGGTGTGATTCGCGATTTTGCTGGGAGTTTTTATGTGGCGGTTAGCCCCCAAAATCGTGGTTTTTCAAGCCAATTTAATGTTTTTTCAGGAAGACGACATGGGTTTGGATGGCCAACTCGTTACTGGCAAACTGGCTCCGGAGCACACCGAAGGGCGGCATCGAGGCGTTCGATAGAGCCGTTCAAGAGGCTTCCGATGAGTATAAGACGAGAATGGTACAGAGAAACAGGATTTTAGGTCGAAAATGAGCACGAAACCACTCAATTTAGGTCAAAACCCAGTTGATTCAGCACAGAATTGACTGAATTTAACTCAAAATTCACTTAGTTTGGCCCAGAATTCACTGGAATTAGCTCGAAAATCACTTAAGTTAGCTCAAAATTCGCCTAATTTAGCTCAAAACTCACCTATTTTAGCTCAAAATTCACCTAATTTAGCTCAAAATTCACTTATTTCAGCCTAGAATTCACTAAATTTAGCTCGAAAATCACCTATTTTAGCTCAAAATTCACCTATTTTAGCTCAAAATTCACCTGATTTAGCTCAAAATTCACCTGATTTAGCTCAAAACTCACCTATTTTTAGCTCGAAAATAACCAAATTCAGCTCAAAATCCACCTAATTTTGCTCAAAATCCACCTAATTTTGCTCAAAAACCACCTATTTTAGCTCAAAATACGCCCAATTTTGCTCAAAATTCATCTAATTTAGCTCAAAATTGCCCAGACCCAACGGAATTAAGTCCGAAAAATGAGCGCGAAATCGCTGAATTCAGGTTTTTAGCTCAAAAGCCACCGAATTTCTCTTAAAGTTGCCCAGAACCAACGGAATTCAGGCCAAAAATTACCTTGAAATCGCTGAATTTAGCCCAAAACCGACCGAAAGAGCGCAAAATTCACTTGATTCAGCCCAGAATTCTCCGAATTTAGCTCGAAAATCATCTAGTTTTGTTCGAATTTCACCTAATTTAGCTCGAAAATCGCCTGATTTAGCTCAAAGTTCACCTAATTTTTCTCAAAATACACCCGATTTAGCTGAAAATCCACCTAATTTGGCTAGAAAGCCACCTAATTCAGCTCAAAATTCATTTAATTCAGCCCAAACCCCGCTGAATTCAGCTCAAAAAGCAACCAACTTAGCTCAAAAGCCACCTAATTTGGCTCTGAAATCACCTGATTTAGCTCGAAAATCATTTAATTTAACCCAAAACCCGCTGAATTCAGCTCAAAAATCACCAAATTCAGCTAAAACTTCCCCTAATTTTGCTCAAAACAGCCCAAAACAACCCAATTTTCCAGCACAACCTAATCTGTGACAACTGTCACTCGCACGTCGCGCTGGCGCTCAACAAGATGCGCTATCAGGATCGCGAGGACTGGGGAATGGTCAATTTGGCGTGGTACTCGCTGACGAAAGGAAGCTTCGTTCGCAACACCGACATCCTCTCCCAATACCTTCCCTTCGCCATAATTGTCTTCATTTTGGTGGCCGTCGCCTTCTTGTTGTGACGGTTTTTGTAAAAATTCCAAAGCCATGATCTCATGTACATTTTTATTCGTTCCCTGTGATATATTTATTCGAAAAAATCATTTTTTTATTATTATTCGTTGTTCTATGGTCCCCAAAACCAGTATTTGCTACTTTGAATCGCCCATTTTTATTGATTTTCCACTAATTTTCTCAATTTTCAGTTCAGAAAATGGTACGTCTCACCACCGACCTGTTCGCCGAGCGTCCGCAATTCGTCAACTCGATCAACCAACGGGAGATCAATTTGCGCGGTCAGAAGATTCCGGTGATCGAGAATATGGGTGTGATGAGGGATCAGTTCGACGTCATCGATCTGACGGATAACGATATCCGGAAGTTGGACAACTTCTCGACGTCCACTCGGCTCAACACACTCTATTTGCACAATAATCGGATCAAGTGAGTCGGCCAAGAGCCTAATTCGTACAAAACTAGGTCTAGAGTTGGTGTGACGGTGATTTTAGGTTTTCGGACGTGTAGAACTCACCGAGGCCTAGATTTTCATATGTTTTTGAATCAAAAATCTCAATTTTTAAAGAAATTTATTATGGATTCGCGATACCATGAACCCTGTACGACAATCCGCGATTTGGGGCGATGTAAATCGTTTATCGCGAGTAATTTTTTCCATTTTTTCTTGCAAATTTACCATTTTAAGCTGAGAAAAAACATTTTTCAATAAGTTTTGGCATTTTTCTGTCAGAAAATCAAAAAACTAATACATATCCAACATATTTGAGCAGAAATTAACCGAAAAACCAGCTATGAAGTGTTTTGTTTGAAAAAATTGATGCGATCCGGTTTTTTTCGGTTAAATTCTGCTCAAATATGTTGGATATGTATTATTTTGTCGATTTTCTATGATTTTTTGATGGAAAAATGCTTTTTCTCAGCTTCAATTAGTAAATTTACACGAAAAAACCAAAAAACATCGCCCGGAATCGCGGAATGTCGTACCGGCCAAGATTCATTGTATCGTGAGCCCATAATAGGCCTAGAGTTGGTGTGACGTTGGTTTTAAAATTTCAGACGAGTAGAACTCACCGAGACCTACATTTCGATATATTTTTCAACCCAAAATCTTAATTTTAAAGATATTTAACCCTGTTTTTTCCATACTTGTGAAATTTGTGGGGCCCGCACTGGTGAAAATTTTCGAAAAAAAAACGCCCCAAAACTATGAAAAAAAACACAAAATGTTCAATTTTTTGGCAAATTCGTGATTCAAACTACTCCCAACATGCAAAATATGTGACGTTTACATAAAATAGGCAAAAATCAGCTCATTTTTCGATTTTGAAAAGAGAAATTCAAACTTCGCAGTAACTGGCGGGTTTTTAGGGCCGCGCCGTCACAACTATGGTAATTCTAGCTTTGCAGACGTGTAAAACTCATCGAGACCTACATTTTGATATATTTTTGATCCCAGACTCTCAATTTTGAAGAAATTTACCCCAGTTTTTCAGCTACATCGCCCCAGACATTGCCACAAAGCTGCCAAATCTCAAAACCCTGGCGCTCACCAACAACAATTTGTGCGAGCTCGGCGACATCGAGCCACTCGCCGAGTGCAAAAAACTCGAATACGTGTCGTTCATCGGCAATCCGATCACCCACAAGGAGAACTATCGTATGTACGTCATCTACAAACTGCCCACCGTTCGCGTGATCGACTTCAATCGGGTCCGGTTGACGGAGCGAGACGCGGCGAAGAAGTTGTTCAAGGGGAAGAGCGGAAAGAAGGCGCGGGACGCCATTCAGAAGAGTGTCCATACAGAGGATCCGTCGGAGGTCGAGGCGAATGGTGCGTCCACCAATGCTGCCGGACAGAATCTTACCGACGAGGATCGTGAGAAGATTAAGGAGGCCATCAAAAACGCCAAGTCGTTGGCTGAAGTCAACTATTTGCAGTCGGTTCTGGCGTCCGGAAAGATCCCGGAGAAGGGATGGAATCGTCAAATGGATCAGAATAGTGTGGAGGAGCCGATGGAGGTCTAAAAAGTCGATTTTTGTCTGAAAAATCGGGTTTTTTGAGCGGAAAACCCTATAAATTATTCCTTTATTTTCTAAATTCAAAATTGATCTTTTATTGTATTTTTTCTATGTTTCCCTCCTTCAATTTGAAATGATCCTCATCTTCTGTGTTTCTAATTTTTTTTCCAATGTTTTCAAAAATATCTTGTTCGTTCCTAATCTTTTATTCCACAAAAATTGTTTTTGCATCCTAAAATTTATAATTTTTTTACTGTTTTTTGCTTTGATTCTATTGGTTCTGTTACTGACCATTTATATATTTTTGTGCTCCATTTTCAGATTTTCCAGGATTTTTGAGTCTAAAACAGGGCTGTGCGGAAAAAAATTCCGAAAAAACTAAAAAAAAACATTTTTCGATAATTTCAGACCGAAAAAAATCGAAAAAAAATGCTTCCGATAATTTTGGACCAAAAAAATTTTTTTTTCGAAAATTTTGAACCGAAAAAATCGAATAACTTCCTTTTTCGAATTTTTCCGAGCGAGAAAAACGAAAAATGATTTTTCGGGATTTTCCAATTTTTTTTTCGGAATTTTCGGTTTTTCAGGAAAAATTGATAGAAAAGGCGGTAAAAACAAAGAAATATGCAACTAAAACCCGTTCTTTTCGAAACTTATTTCGAATTTTCCCGAAAAAATTTTTTGCACAGCCCTGATCCAAAACTCCCCCCTAATTTCCAGAGCCATGTCCGCCGCCCAAGTCCAACAACAAACGGCCGCCGAGCAAGAGGTGCAACGACAGGTCGTCGAGCAGTTCAAGCAACTTCGCGACCAGCAACAGGACATCGCCGCCGAGGTGACCCGGATCGAGGAGGAGCGTCGCGAGATCGGACGTGTGCTCGACGTGATCAAGGATCTGGAGCCGGAGCAAAAGTGCTTCCGTTTGATCAGTGACTCTCTGGTTGAGTACACCGTCAAGAATGTGATTCCCGACTTGGAGAATAATATGAAGAATGTGAGGGTTTTCTGACCAAAAAACTAAATTTTCTAGTCCATTTTTGACCTAAAATCCCCAATTTTCAGTTGGCAATCGTCTCAAAACAGCTGAACGATAAGCTCGTCGCCAAAGGACAAGAGTTGAACACCTACAAAGCCGCCCACAACATCCGGCTCCTCAGCGAGAAAGAGTCCGCCGAGCTCAGAAGATCCGAGGCGTTGAGACAACTTCCACAATAATCATCGAATTGCTTTAATTTTTTCATATTTTGTTGCTTTTTTCGCCAATTTCCCCCTCTACAGCCTCCCTGATTACCTTGCATAAAGAATCTCGATTCAAAAGTGTTGTTTTATTGATTTTATTGGTCTTTTCAGTGGTTTTCGACCCGTTTTTATTTTTTTCCATCGAAAATTAGGCTGAAAAGCTGTTTTTGCGCTCAGCAAAACCAACTGCGCCTTTAAACCTACCATAAGCTTTCGTGTCGAGACCCAACGCAGTGTTTACGGTGATGTACCTTTAAACTTACAGTAGGCATCATTTTCGTTGTTTTTGAACGATTTTCACCGCATTTTTCTCGAATTTTCTGCAAAATTTTCGCAATTTTTTTCATTTTTCTTTAATTTTCATGTTTCAGATGTCCTCAAAAGTGTGCGACGCGATTCTATCGGACGATGAGGATGAGTTGGAGATGGACGAGGAGGAGGTAGAGGAGAAGCCGTGTAGCTCCACTTCTGGAGTTAAGGAGGAAGAGGATTCTGAAAATGGTGACGATGAGGAGGAAGAAGAGAATTCAGATGAGGAAGAAGGAGAAGAAGGCGATGAATTCGACACAGCCACCCCGCAACCCGTTCAAATCTCCGAGGAGAACATGACCACCAAAAAGTTCCAACAATTGGGCGTGGCCTCCTGGATCACTCAACAACTCCAAACTATGCACATCAAAACCGCCACACCAGTACAGGCGGCCTGTATCCCGAAAATTCTCGACGGAAGCGATATCCTGGGATGCGCGCGCACCGGAACCGGTAAAACCCTGGCCTTCGCCATTCCAATCCTCCAAAAGCTATCCGTGGATCCATACGGAATCTTTGCACTCATTCTGACTCCCACAAGAGAATTAGCATTCCAAATTGCCGATCAATTCGTGGCAGTGGGCAAGCCAATCACTCTGAAGTGTTCGGTTATCGTGGGTGGACGGAGCTTGATTCAGCAGGCCAGAGAGCTGTCGGAACGACCGCATATTGTGGTGGCGACGCCAGGAAGATTGGCTGATTTGATTGAGAGTGATCAAGGTACTAGCATTCTTGTGATACGCCGGGCCGGGTTTTTCCAGTAATTTCTGGCCCGCCAGTTACCTCGAAGTTTGAATTTTTTGTTTCAAAATCGAAAAATGAGCTGATTTTTGCCTGTTTTGTGTTAATGTCACATATTTTGCATTCTGGGAATAGTTTGAATCACAAATCTGCCAAAAATTGAAAATTTCTGCAATTTTTGTGATTTTTCCATAGTTTGGGAAACTCCAGTGCGAGCCATGCAGGCCGGGCCGAGCCCTGAAAGGGCTCTGGCGGGCCCAGCCCAGATTTCACTAGTATTGGTACTAGAATAGGGTCAAAAACCTGTTTTTACCGTTAAAATCCTGCCAAAAACCCCATTTATCACCCATTTTTTCCAGACGTGATCGCCAAAGTCTTCAAAAAAATCCAATTCTTCGTGCTCGACGAGGCGGATCGAATGCTCGAAGGTCAATACAACGATCAACTCAAACCGATCTTCGAATCAATCCCACAAAAGCGTCAAACCCTGCTCCTCTCCGCCACCATCACCAACAATATCAACATGTTGCACAAGGTCTCGACACGAAAACCATATTTCTTCGAGGATAAAACCAACGCCGACGAGACCACCGTTGATCGGCTCGAGCAGAAGTTCGTCGTGTGTCCGGTGGCGGTGAAAGACGCCTATTTGGTGTACGTCGTCAAGAATTACAGCGAGAAGAATCCCAAGTCGTCCGTCATGATTTTCGCCCAAACTTGTCGGGAGTGTCAGGCGCTGGCCTATATGTTCGAGGGTCTCGGCTTCCGTGTCGGCTCCCTTCACTCTCAAATCGCTCAGAAACAACGGCTGGCGGCACTCTCCGCATTCCGTTCCAAGACCCTCCAGGTCATCATTTGTACGGATGTGGCATCACGTGGACTGGATATCCCTCACGTCGATCTGGTCGTCAATCATAACGTTCCACAGTGTCCCAAGACATATGTGCATCGAGTTGGTCGATCGGCGAGAGCCGGACGATTCGGATCCGCGTTGAGTTTTGTGACACAGTATGATGTGGAATTGTTGCAGGCTGTCGAGCAGACGATTGGCAAGAAATTGGAGGAGTTGAAGGTTCGTTTTTGGGAGTGAAAACGCTTCTTTTGAAGCTTGGAAGAGCAGTTTTGTGTGGATTTTTGAGCTGGAAACTCATTTTTAGACGAAAATTAACCATAAAACGACCGATTTACCCAGAAAAAGCCAGGAAAAACAACAAATTTTAATGATTTTGGTTCAAAAAATCTGCTCCATATAACCCTGGAGCACGAAGTTTTGAAACACTTTTTCGATTTTTTCGAAATTCGCGGTGATTTTCCGGGCCGAACGGACCGAAACGCTCATTTTGACGCTCGGAAGGGCTGTTTTGTGCTCATTTTTGAGCTGGGGAGGGCCTTTTTGGACCTAAGCACTCACCAGAAAAGTCCCGATTTTCACGACCAAGCCTACCCCGAAAAACGACTAATTTACGCAGAAAAAACCAGGAAAAACAGCGAATTTCTAACAGAATAGTGGGCTTTACGCACGAATTTCCATGATTTTGTTCCAAAAAATCATAGCAGTTGATCCATAGCAGAAGAGCCAAATACAGCAATTGAGACAGTAGCAGTTGATCACCCCCATAGCAGTTGAGTATCTACCAAAAAAGTCCCGGTTGTCGCCTCCAAATCTACCGGGAAACGACCGATTTACCCAAAAAAAAACCCAGGAAAAACAGCGAATTTTCCGGTTAAATAGTGGGCTTTGTGCACGATTTTTCAATGATTTTAGTCCAACCGATTCGAGTCAGGACCCCAATTTTTGTTTGTCACTCCTTGACCTTCATTGCTGTTCCAAAGGCATTGCCAATCCAACACCAACTACATGTTCCGTGCACAAACACAGTTTGTGTGTGCCAAGAGGACACCTTCTTCTCCTTGGAATCGATTTTTCCTCTAGTCCTTTCTCCTGATTCTTCTACACAATTCTCACCAGTTTTCGCCTCAAATTTCTCGATTTTTCTTGTGCAACAGAGCACGAAATCCTAATTAGTAATTCCATTCGAATCTCAACAACTTTCCCCTCTTCATCAAAAATAAAATTTTCCTTTTCTCGCGTCTCTTCTCTATTTAGAGACTTTTTTCGTCGTTTTCGTTGCCCGCTCTCCTCATTTCTCACATTTTATTTCGTCCCTCATTTCTTTTTTTTTTTGCATTCTCTCACTCACTTCCTCACACAAACATACACACACAAGAGAAAAATCGATAGAATTTCGCCGATTTTGAGTGAGTTTTTTCCTAAATTTGGCAGTTTTGAGCTAGATTTGGAGGTTTTGAAGCGAAAATTATGCTAGAATTGTGGTTCTTTGGGGTATTCCGTGGCTACTTTGGTTCTTTGACCGGAATTTCGGCTTTAATCATTATTTCTGTCCACATTTGGGCCTAAAGTGACGATTTTTGATTGAAACCCCTAGGTTCCAGCTCAAAAACAGAAATTTTGACCCGCAAAGACACTATTGCCTCTAGAATTTTCGGTGAAAACTGTACTCGTTCAAGTTGGCTCTGAGCCCAAAATTCACATTTCTCCGTCGATTTTGGGTGCGTTTTTCAGCTAGGATCGGGGGCTTTGGTGTGAGAACGATGCTTTCGGCCTATTAGACGTTTATCTGTCCGAAAAAGTCTGATTTCCGCTCAAAAAACCAGAATTTTGGTCCGCCAATCCCCCAAAATCGACGTTTCAGTCAATTCTGACCCGAAAATCCCCTCTTTTTCCCAAGAATGATAACATGTATCGCCATAAAAACCCCTATAAGCCCCCATGGTTGCGGCTCAAAATACGCGATAATTTTTCCGCAAGGACCCTGTTGCCTATAGAACTTTCTGACAAAACTCTATTGATTTCGGTAGATTCTGATCCAAAATGAGCCCAAATCTGTGCAATTTAGTGCTAAGGGTGATGATTTCTGGTCAAAAGACCAGAATTTTGGTCCGCAAACACCCTGTTTCCCCTAAAATTGACATTTTAGACGATTCTGACCGAAAATTCTCGCTTTTTTCCGATTCCCGCCATAAAACCCCTAAAATTCCAGGTAAACGCGAAACATGTCACCAAATACGTCACCCAGGTGTTGGTGGCGAAACGTGAGGCGGAGCTGAAGCTCGACAATCAAAAGTTCGGCGAGAAGAAGGAGATCAATCGACGGAAGGAGTTGCTGATGAGTGGAATGTCCGAAGAGGATGTGGATAGGCATATGGAGAATATGAAGACGAGAAGGGTGACGACGTCGAAACGGAAGCTCGACAAGATTAGCGGACAGTTGGAGAAGCGGAAGGCTAAGGCGGAGATTTTGAAGAGCTCAAAGAAACCCAAAGTTGAGCAATAATTGATTTTTTAAGACTCTTTTTGTTATTTGTTGTTCGTTTTTCAAAATTTGTTTTCCAAAAAAAATGATGTTTTCTCAAAATTTGATTTTTTCATTTTGTTTACCCTCTCGGTTTCCAACCCGATAATTATCGTTGTTTTTCGCCATTTTTTCCTAATTTTATTCTCATTTTCCACCCACAGAGTATGAACAACGGCGGCCAACTACCCGCCGACTTCTTCTACGATGAGGATAATGGTGGTAGTGATAAGCCGGAGATGTGGGTTAATTCATACACGAATTCCTCCTCTAAATCCACCGCTTACAGAGCCTACCAATCCACCCGATTCGACGCCGACATGATTGAGCCGACGTTCAATTTGCGGCTCATCGAAGCGGTCCGGCATAGTCGTTGCCTCTACGACAGTTCCGATCGCCAGTATCGTAATACAGAGTACAAGAATCGGGTGTGGACTCGCCTGGTTCAGGTCCTCGGATTCGAGGGTGATCCGAGAATGTTGGGTGCCCGATGGAAGCAGTTGCGGGATAAGTACGGAAAGGAGAAGCGGAAGCAAAAGTACAACAACGATAAATCCTCGTGGCAATACTTTAAACACCTACACTTCTTGGATCCTCATATGACTGATCGGGCGGAACTCTCACCGTCCCGTAAAGAGTCGATGGGTGTTCAGGAGAAGGTTCAGGAGCCCAACTTTGCCAAGCGTCTCATTCAGGAAGTTCGGAATCACACGTGTCTCTATGACGTTAGAGATCCGAAATATCGCCATTCGGACTGCCGAAATCAGGCGTGGAGTATCATTATCGATAAGCTTAGATTCCCCGGCTCGGTACAGTCGATTTATAAACAGTGGAAAAAGCATCGTGATCGTTACGTCCGGGAGAAGAGACGTCTGAGAACTCTGGTAAGAATTGACGTGGTCCCCCCGGGGTATGAGCATATGGTAAGGAAAAAGTCAAGTAGCACAGCAAACTGGTGCTGCAAATCGACAGTATGTGAAATTGGCCGGCAACTTGCCGTTTCTTAGCAGCCAAATTCGCCGTATAAATTGTTTGCTTGGCACTGACAAATGGTGATGATCGGCAAGTTGCCCTTTGCCTGCCGTTTGCCACCCGCGAGCAAAGCAATTTGTACGGCATTTTCCCCAAAACTTTCATTAAAATTTCATTTTTCGTGGCGATACCCGACGCTAAACTTTCTAGTCTGCGCCTTTAACCCTACAGTAACCCACAGCAGCGATTTTTATTGTTTTTAGCCTGTTTTTTCGCGATTTTCGGTTCTCCCGAAAAAAAAACTGCCGATCGCCAAATTTCATTCCAGACCGCAATTTGCCGTACAAATCGTTTTGCTTGCCACTGACAAACGGTGGTGATCGGCAAGTTGCCCTTTGCCTGCTGTTTGCCATCCCCAGGCGAAACAATTTGTACGACAATTCCCTCAAAACTCCAAAAAATTTCAAGTTTCGTGTCGAGACCCGACGCTAACTTTTCTAGTCTGCGCCTTTTACCCTACAGTAACCCACAGCAGCGATTTTTCTGCAATTTTCGATTGATTTCGCTCATATTTATTATTTTTCTCCCGTTCCAGACTGAAGGAGGTCTCACCGACGTCTCCACGTGGGATATGTACGACGAGATGGCATGGATAGATCAGCATCTAGACGAGCGTAAGTTCCAATTTTCCAGATAAAAATCCCGTAAAGCTCTAGAGAATTCCTTAGTGTCCTCCCTCTTCTCCCCCGGTAGCAACTCACTTAGGATATAGGACCTAATTTTCTTGTGTTGATGCACGCGGTCTCTTTAACCCCGCCCGTTTTCCAGAATTTCGAGATGTTGGAGTGTACGGTCTCGCCGAAAACGAGCTCAAGACCACCAACTCAAAACATAACCAACAGACGTATTTTACTACCACTACGGGTAAGACTTGTTGGCGGCTAGCTTTAGATTCTATCAGTGTCTGATTGCCTTTTCTTTCAATTCTAGAGAAACTAGGTTTTCACAGTATTGGTTTGGTCTATCTAGCTAGAAATCAGTGAGGACGTGCCAAGTACCGAGAGAGTTTTAATTCCAGAACAACTGACCCGATGCGCTCGAAGCTCGAAACGCGGAGTTGATGATCAGGATCAAATGTCCGATTATGGGGATTATGATGAGGAGTAAGTTTCGTCGGAAATTTTAGAGGATTTAGTTTGAGAAATCCATTGAAAACGGGCTCCGCGTGAACTTTTGGGCTAAGAGCTCTAGAAACCACAAAACATAGAGCTCCAAACGGTCATGGTCCGATTGAGGTCATATTTAGCTTTGAACGGTCCAAATCACTTCAAAATGACCCAGAAATGGTCCAAATTTAGCCAAAATTCATTCTAATGTGATGTAAAATGGCCTAAAATATTCAAAACCTGTCCTACAAGGGTCCGCTCAGAATAATCAAAATTTAGCTTAACCAGACCAGAATTCTGTTGAAAATAGGTCAAATTTAGCTTAAAATGATCCGAATTCGGTCTAGAATGAGCCAAAATTAACCAAAAATGACCAAGTTTGACTTAAAGCTGTCCAACTTCCGGCAGAGAGAAACCTAATTTAGTTTCATGTGATCCAGGCCCGGACACGTAATTTATGGTCGGATTCGGATCCTACTGAGCTTTATGCGGTCCAAATCGGCTCAAAATGACCCAGAATGCACCTAAAATGGTGAAAAAGGTCCAAATTTAGCCAAAATTTAGTCTAAAGTAGTGCAAAATCAGTCTAGAAGATTCCAGAGTTAGCCTAAAATGGCCTAATTCGGCTCAAAGCTATCGGAATTAGGCTTGGAGTAGTCCAGTTAAAGACGTCTCAAATTTAGCTCAAAATGGTCCGAATTCCGCTTAGAACAATCGAAATTTAGCTTAAGCAGGTCCGAATTCTGCGAAAAATGGGCCAAATTCAGCTTAACTCGCTCCGAATTCCGCTTAGAATGATGCAAAATGGACCAAGAAATGACAAAGCTTGTCATAATTCAATATTAGTCAGAAAAAAAAACAAATTCAGTTTCAAGTAGTCCTAAATTTGCTGAAAATAGTCAAATTTTGGCTTAAAGGGGTCCGAATGACCCAATTCGGCTCAGATTGCTCTAAATTTGGCTTAAACTCGAACAGATTTACCAATAGACAAAAAGACAAACCGATAGACAAACTATAAGAAACCCCACTAACCTCCTCCAGCTATTTCAGCATCAACTACGTGAACTACGTGCCCGAGAAGCGTCCAAACAACGACGTTCTACTCGATGGTGACTCCGCCTTCTCCGCCTCCATCGTCTCCGATCTCCGCACACTCTCCGAGCACAATCGAAATCAGGCAAAGGCGCAAATCATGGCGCTCCTCGAGCGAGTCGTTAATCAAGCGGAGGCGCTTTCCGCCGGCGGCAATCAGGTCGTCGATTATGCCATTCAATAATTGTTCTCATAAGCTCCGCCCCTTTTCTGTAATTATTCTCCTTTTGGAGACCTTTTTTGTAACAATTCTGTCCACCGGGAGGTCACTAGTCCCGCCAATTTCTCACCAAAAATAAGCCCCGCCCACATTTTTCAAACAATTTCGAATTCTAAATTCCCGGGCCATTAATATTCCTATTTTTCAATTGTTTTTCAAAAAAAAAATTCTCTCACAATGTACCACAATCACCACCGTCTTCCATAATAAACGCCGTCTCGATTCAATTTCACATCTCTCCACCTCGCTTCTCTCGCTTTCCTCCCCCTTTCAAAATTTCTACCACTGAAATGATATGGGTTTGAAAAGCCTGATTTGTTGTATTTTCATTTTTTGCTCTTTTGCTCCGAGAGCTCCCTCTTTTCTTTTCTTACAGGCCCACTTGTGAAAGAGCAGATGCCACTGCTCAACAAGACACCATTCCAGCCGGATCCGCCACCCAAAGGGATAGTGGAGAGCCAGCGAGTCATCTACATGACACAGACAAATGAGATTTTTGAGAATCATGAGTGAGTTTTGGAGCAGGGCTGTGCGGAAAATTATGGAAAAAATTTTTTTTGTTTTCGGTCATTTTCCAAAAAATTGTCGAAAAAAAATTTTTTTGTTTTCGGTCATTTTCCGAAAAATTTTTCGCCTTTTTTCCGAAAAAATTCCGAAAATTTCGAAAAAAAAAAGTTTTTTAGTTGTATATTTTTATGTTTTCACCGCCATTTTATCCATTTTTCCTGAACAAAAAAAAACCGAAAATTTCGAAAAAAAAATTTTCAAAAATTCCGAAAAATCAGTTTTTCGTCTTTTTTCCGAAAAAAATTTCGGAAAAACATTTTTTTTTTCGCTTTTTTCGGTTATTTTCCGAGAAATTTTTCGTCTTTTTTTCCGGGAATTTTTGAAAAAAAATTTTTTTTCGGTCATTTTCCGAAAAATTTTTCGCCTTTTTTCCGAAAAAATTCCGAAAATTTCGAAAAAAAAAAAAGTTTTTTAGTTGTATATTTTTATGTTTTCACCGCCTTTTCATCTATTTTTCCTGAACAAAAAAAAAACCAAAAATTTCGAAGAAAAAATTCGAAAATCCCGAAAAATCAGTGCTCGATTTTTACGTGAAAAATAATTTTTTTCGTTCTTTTTCCGAAAAAATTTCGAAAAAACGGATTTTTGGTTATATATTTTCATGTTTTTAACCCCTCATATTCATTTTTCCTGAAGAAAAAACCGAAAATTTCGAAAAAAAAAATTGAAAAATCCCGAAAAATCATTTTTCGTTTTTTTCGCTCTGAAAAATTCGAGAAAAACATGTTTTTTCGAATTTTTTCGGTCCGAAAAAACAGGAGGCCATTTTGACCGAAAACAGGCCAGTCTGGACCAAAAATAGCATTTTTTGAGCCAGTTTCTGGTCTAAAAATTGAATTTCCTGCCATTTTTGCACCCTAACTATCTTTTACGAGCTGAAACTTAAAGAACAATGATCATTTCCGTTTTAGGGCCGAAACAACTAAAAATAGACAGTTTTAGCTCAAAAATAGGCCCTTTCGGGTTGAAAATAGGCTATTCTGCACCAAAAAAAAGGAGATTTTGTACTGAAAAAAGGCGCTCCTAGTCCGAAATCGGGTCTTTGGAGCATGTGCTCTCTGAGTGCTCTTTGGATGCAAAAATGGCTGAAAATTGGATTTTAGACCGGAAATTGGCTCGAAATCTCTAATTCTTGGTCCAGACGAAATTTCAAGCACAAATTTTCGATTTTTCGGAATTTTTTTTTCCGCACAGCCCCGGTTTAGAGGCCCATGAGCTGCTCCTAGAACTCAATTTTTGCAGCTCCTTCTTCAAACGAATCATGCAAATGAACTCAACCGTCTGGTCATGCTCACAAACCCGTCGCAACAATCTCACCTTCTACGAGGCCATCAAATCCGAGACAGAAGTCGAGAAAGAGATTCAGGATTTTCCCGAATTCCTGGAGCGTCCCATTCTGCTCATCGTCCAAAAGTACACGAATCGCGGGCGGTTCGAGGACCTCCTAAGCGATATTTATCACATTATGAAGGATCGTTTCTTCATCAACGAGGAGGTCTTCTACTCGGAACGATCTCGTAAATTACACGTCAAAATTCTGACCTCATACACCACAGAAGCACCCAGAAGAACTTCTGGAGGAGGGCAGCAGATGATAGATGAGAATTTGGAGGACGAGGAGGAGGCAGGGACGGTGGCTGAAACGACGACGTCGACCAAGGAGCCCGTTATGCAACCGGCAGAAGTGTATCGATACAATTTACTGATTCTGGATGAGGGGATAGCTGAGGCGGAGAAGTATAGGGAACATGTGACGGCTGATAAGATATTGTGAGTTATATCGCGCTTTGGAGGGAAATACTCAACTGTGGGGGTGATCAACTGCTACATTTGGCTCTTCTGCTATGGATCAACTGCTATTTTCGCCATTTCCGATGTCTCAACTGCTATGGCTATAGCAGTTGATCCGTAGCAGAAGAGCAGTACATTTCATGGCAGTTGAGCATCTACACAAAAATCCCACTAGAAATCGCATCAATCTTGATTTTCAAGAAAGAAAAGCTCGACTTTTTCGGGTTTCCAGGACTTTAGAATGCATAAAACCCGCAAGATTGCATAAAAACCTCAAATTCCAGTAGAAAACTGGGGGTTTCCAGTGTAAAAGGTGAAACTCGGAAATTTAGGCGAGAAAACCCGAATCAGTAGGAAACCCGCTAGATTTTCCCATTTTTAATTGAGTTTTTGGGTCGAAAACCCGTGAAAAATCGTCATTAATTAGCCATAGCAGTTGAGACATCAAAAGTGGCGAAGATAGCAGTTGAGCCATAGCAAAAGAGCCAAATGTAGCAGTTGAGACACTAGCAGTTACAACATAGCAGTTGATCACCCCCATAGCAGTTGAGTATCTACCCGCACTGGCCGCTTTAGACCACCAAAAACAAGTTTTTTTTACCCGGGAAATTGAGATTTTCGGGCTGAAACTTGCAGAAAAATGTTCATTTTCGTTTTAGGGCCAGAAAAACTAAAAATGAACAGTTTTAGCTCAAAAATAGGCCTTTTCAGGTCGACAATAGGCTATTCTGCACCAATAATAGGAGAGTTTGTGCTGAAAAAAAGCTCTCCTATTCCCCATTTGGAGCATGAGAGATGTGTTCCCTTGGTGCTCTTTGGGTGCAAAAATGGCTGAAAATTGGTTTTTTCGACCGGAAATTGGCTCGAAATCTCTAGTTTTTGGTCCAGACTGACGCCTGTTTACGGTCAAAATAGCCTACTTCAGCACGAAAATCTCTATTTTCCGGGTAAAAAAAAATTCTATTTTTGGTCTATAGCGGCCAGTGCGGGTAGATACTCAACTGCTATTTCTCAACTGCTATGTGATATCAGTGATATCTGGCTCCATCTACCATACCCCTTTCTCAATTCCAACATTTCCAGCCGCCCAAAATCCTTCGGCGCCCGTCAAAAGATTCGTCTCTTCCTGAAACACACATGCCAACTCTCTACCGATAGTGATCGATACACAGTTCGCGACGAGTTCCTTCACAAAATCTCCAATCTCCTCTGGAATGATGTGATGGGCGGTGCCGAGCCCGTGTGCCCCCAGACACCCGTACAGCAGAGAGGTCGTATTCCGAACATGTTGAAGGCGGTAGGAGAGGAGAAGAAGGTGAAGAAGGATACGACGCCCCGCCCACGTGGTCGACCTCCACAGACCCCGGAACAACGTGCCCAGAAGCAGAAAGAAAAACGAGAAAGAAAGCGGCAAGAGGCCGGCAAGGAGCCGGAAGAGGATCTTGACTTGACACAAAGCGGTGCACTGACCCTAACTACCAGTCCAGCGGTCAAAAAGGTGCGACGAAGCTCCGCCAAGAATGAGGAGAGAAAGAAGGCAAAGATACAAGAGCAACAGGTGGATTTGGACTTTTATTTCTCGGAAGCACGACGACTCGGCATCAATTTCGACGGGTTGGAGCAGGGACAAAAGTTGATTAGTCCAAAAAAAGTAGCCGAGTTTAAGCAGCGGGTTAAGGAGGGAAAAGAGGCGGAGCGAGAGCAGCAAAAAGAAGAAAAACGTCGTAAAATTCGGGAGAAAGCGGCGTACAACAAGAAACGCGACGATCTTCTTTGTGATGATCTCAAGCCAATGCCCAAATTCGCCCGGCTAGAACTTCCCGAATGGATGACGAACGACGAGTTCGGCGACTACATTTTCATCCTCCAATTCTTCTCCACCTTCAAAGAGATCCTCCCGCTGGAAGAGATCCGTGGCACTCAGGAGATTTTCAGCTTCTCTGAAATTGTGCTCGCCATCAAGTGTCACGATCCGCAGAACAGTCCGTTCGCGGATTTGATGAGAGTGTTGCTGTCGATTCGAAGGGACATATGTGAGGAGGAGGACGGCGACGAGGCGGATTGTAACAATCGAGAGGAGTCCTATTTGATAAACACGCAGAATTGTGATCCGGTGAATGGGACGCATGGAGAGATGATACGAGAGATTGGGGAGCTGCATTTTAGGTGAGATATTGGATTGGGAAGGCAAATACTCAACTGCTATTTCCTCAAGTGCTACGGGACGATCAAGTGCTATTTTGGTTCATGTGCTATTTTTCCAATAATCAATGTCTCAATTACTAAGAATTTTGTCTCAAGTGCTATTCCTCAGGGGCAATAGCACTTGAGACAAAAGTCATAGCAGTTGAGACAGTAAAATTCGAAAAAATAGTTCTTGATCACCCAATAGCGTGTGACAAAATAGCAGTTGAGAATCCGCCAATCAAGACTGTAAAGAAGAAAACTCAAGTGCTACGGGATGGTCAAGTGCTATTCTGGCTCAATTGCTATAGATCGATCGCTATTTTTTGAATTGTCACTGTCTCAACTGCTATTTTGGTTCACCTGCTATAAATCAAAAGCTATTTTTTCCTGCTTTCAATGTCTCAACTGCTATGAATCTTGTCTCGAGTGCTATTTCTCAAATACAATTGCAAATAATGCAAAAGCACTTCAGACAAAAGTCATAGCAGTTGAGACAGTGCAATTTGGAAAAAAATAGCACTTGATCTATAGCAAATGAGCCAAAAAAGCAGCGTTTGAGAAAATAGCAGTTGAGAGCATTATAGCACTTGATCTATAGCAAATGAGCCAAAAAAGCAACGCTTGAGAAAATAGCAGTTGAAAGCCTCATAGCACTTGAGATAAAAGTAGTTGAGAGCATCATAGCACTTGAGAAAATAGCAGTTGAGAATCAGTCTAGGGCCTCTTGGAGCCTGTCGGGAAGGCTAGAGTAAGCAGCGCCCAGGGATGACGCTTTCTGTAAGCCGAGGAGGCCGCTTGGGGGGCGGAGCGACGAGATTTGTAGCGCCCCCCTTTCTAATTTGTAGCGCCGCGACGCCGGGTGCCGCATCCCTGGCAGCGCCTAGGGTAACTGCTTAGGTGGCTGCTTAGGTATCTGCGTAGGTAGCTGCTAAAGTAGCTGCTAAGGTAGCTGCTTAGGAAGCTGCTAAGGTAGCTGCTTAGATAGTTCAAGGTATTCGCCAATCAATCCGCCAATCCTCCAAATTTCCAGAATCCGCAAAATCCACGGAAAATCCGTCCGCCATCTGCCCGTCGACTGGATGACTCTCACCGAGGTTCTCCGTCTGATATTCGAAACATCCGGCTACTACACAGGCATCAACACCCATCGACACCGGCTCTACGCACGCGGAAACTTCCGTGGCTACGAGGATCCGGCGTACGAATTCCGCGTCTCGCAGCCCGAGATCATGGAGAAGATGAAGACGTTGACCGTCTTCGATTTGGAGCCAAACGAGCGAATGGAGATTGTAAAGGCGATAATCTATCAGCTATTGACATACTCCAAGTTTCGAACTTATCTGGAAAAGTGTCAAAATGAGTTGACCGACTTGAAACGAGAGCAAAAACGGCTGAAAACTTGGGATGTGGGACAGGAGGGAGAGGCCAGTGCTTCCCGGCTACTCTGGGAGTTCGATAATACTGCGGTGAAGACGGAGACGCCGATTGCAAAGAGATTAAAGGCGCATTTAAAGGCGCACATCGAGGGAAGACGGTATGATAAGGAGGATTTTGATAAGATCCTCCTAGACGCCGTTCCCTATGGCAACCTGAGTCTCGACGAGATAGTCACGACCCGCGAGATTCAAAAACTCGAATACAAAAATCTCATGGCCACAGTAACCCAAAAACTGTTCCAAGCCTACTGCAAAGTGTCGGATATACGTCTGGGAAGTGATCGTGCCTACCGTCGATACCTAGTTCTCGATAATCTATCCGCGATTCTGATCGAAAATCCATCAGCTTCTGAGCTAAACGTCTCCTGTAGCGAGCCAACGCAGCTGGAGAATCCAGAATCGTCTCCGGATCCGGATTCAGAAGTCTTCGCCTGTTCTGGAAACGTGGAAACTTGTCAGGTGCACGGCGTGGAGCGCAACAACCGACCACGTTGGGAGTACATTCAGAATAAGGAGACGTTCGAGAAATTCCAGAACTCTCTAAATCCACGTGGCAATCGAGAGGTGGAACTGGCCGAGGAACTAGTCGAGTACAAGCAGAACCTGCTCGAAATATTAGAGGACACTGAGTTTCTGACGCAGCAGAGCTCTTCTGATTCCGAATCCTCCACGTGGCACTCGCTTCTGATGACCAATGAGCCGGATCCCGGGGACACTTACAACATCGATTGGGATCAAGAGATTCGAGAAATCCTTTTGGAATTTGAGGAGAAATTGGATCAAGGACTCATGGGATCCTTGGAGAAGACGTTCAAAGTCTCCAGAGACATTTGGCGAGACACGCTTCAGACGACTGGTGACGTCTCCACGTTTTTGAGGAGCTCAGATGCGGATGTAGAGCTGGAGGAGACGATTTCCGATGCGAAGAAGTTGGCGGTGGCGTTCTTCATGATTATTCGGAGTATCAATTTGAAATTCATCAAACCGCCCTATATTAGTCCGACTCGGGATGAACGTGAGTTTCGTGGAAGTCAATTACTAATTTCTCAAGTGCTACTGGGTGATCAAGTGCTTTTTTGACTCATCTGCTACCGATCAAGTGATATTATTCCCATTCCCAATGTCCGAAGCGCAATTTTACCGCTCTGAATAATGAGATATTGAGAATAGGAAAAAGTAGCACTTGATCTATAGCAAATGAGCCAAAGAAGCACTTGATCACTCCATAGCACTCGAGAAAACAGCAGTGGAAGTTAAAAGGATTGGCGGCTAGATTGTCGGATTCTCAACTGCTATGAGGCTTTCAACAGCTATTTTCTCAAGCGCTTTGAGGTGATCAAGTGCTATGGAGGAGGTGCTATTATTTCTACTGCTTTTTTTAGCTCATGTACTATTGACACTGGGTTGATCATTGAAAATGTGGTTGAAACATTGAGAATTGGAAAAATAGCATTTGATCTATAGCAATTGAGCCAGAAAAGCACTTGATCACCCCGTAGCACTTGAGAAAATAGCAGTTGAAAATCCACCGTCGAAAGGAGCTATAATTGATAAAAATACTCACATGCTCGCAGATCTTTTGCTATTTTTCATATGCTATAACTTTCTCTTTTGCTGTGGTTGCTCTTTTGCTATGAAATGTTGCTCATATGCTATTTCCCAAAAAGTTGCTATTTCTCATTTGCTATTACAATAGCAAAAGATCAATGCTACCAGAAACTGAGAAAACCACTTGAAAATGGGAAACTCAATTTCATGGAAAATAGCATATGAGCGACGATTCATAGCTAAAGAGAAAATTCTAGCATATGAGAAATAGCAAAAGATCTGCTGCTACATTTCCAAACCTGGATAACTGAACACCCTACTCCCTAGCCTAATTTTCACGGCATGTCTTTCTAATAATCAATTTTCAGACGGAAATCTGAAACCCTCCGAGCTCTTCAATCGCTGGCAAAAAGCGCTGCTCCAAACCGACTCCCACTCGGCCGTCTCGCTCTTCATCACCACTTTCGAGTCGTCAATCAAATGGGACAAGTCACGACTTCAAGGGAAATGTAAATCGTGTCGTCGGAAAGCCACCATTCAGGAGCTAGTGCTCTGCACCGGATGTGATAGCTGCTATCATCTAAAGTGCGCAAAACTCTCCGAACCACCTGCCACCGAATGGTTGTGTCAAGGATGTCGGGCTCAGCAGCGAATGGAGGAGAAGCGGAAGCTGAAGTTGGACGCCGCTCATCTCCAAATGCACAATATGAGTATTGACGATGCGGATGTCTCGTCTTCAAGTCTTTCAGCTGTCAATTCCATTGAGAACAACGGCATCATAAAAACGGCGTCAGGACGGGCGGTCAAAAAGATTCAATACTCGGAGATTCATGAGGGGCTGGGGTTGAAGAATCGCAAGTCGAATGGCTCGGTGAATGGGCATACGAACAACGGGCACGCGACGATGATGAGCACGCCGACGACGTCGGAACGACCGCAGAGGAATGTTTCTGCTAAGATGTATGTACAGGGGCCGGAGGATTCTCTACTGCTATTTTCTGAAGTGCTATGGGGTGATCAAGTGCTTTTTTGGCTCACGTGCTATGGATCAAATGCTTTTTTCCAATGTCTCGCCTGTCTGAGCAATAGCATGTGGAAAATAGCACTAGAGACATTGAAAACGGGAAAAATAGCACTTGGTCTATAGCACATGAGACGATAGCACTTGATCACCCTTTAGCACTTGAGAAAAAAGCAGAAGACATTCTCGACTGATTTTTTCTCAAGTACTACGAGGTGATCAATTGCTATGGGGAGGTGCTATCGTCTCAAGTGCTTTTTTGGCTCATGTGCTATAGATCAAGTGCTATTTTGTTAATTTTTATGCGTCTTGCCTGTCTGCTATTTCTCAGGGCAATAGCATATGAAAAATAGCACTTGATCTATAGCACAGGAGACAATATCACCTCCCATAGCACCTGATGAGCTCGTAGCACTTGAAAAATAGCAGTTGAGCATTTGCCCAGAAAAAGTGCGTATCTATGTAATTTATCTCCACATCCCATGCAAATGTTCACCCTCAATTTTCAGTTTCGACATGAACAACGAAAACGGCTTGACCGACGACGACAGCGACGCTTCGGACGATGAAAACCCGCGGAAACGAAAAATCCCCGTCAAAAAGTCCTTCTCTTCCACCTCCTCCGCCACCGTCGTCGCCAACGGTTCTTCAAACACACCCAATAACAAAATCAAGGAAAAGATGGGACAAATCGAGCAGCTGCTGAAGGAGACGATGCGACAGGAGTGCTCATGGCCATTCCTGCAGCCAGTCGACGCGAAAGAAGTGCCCGATTATTATGATGTTATCAAGAGGCCCATGGATTTGAGGACTATGATGAATAAGATTAAACAGAGGATTTATAATAAACCTGTTGAGGTACTGGATTCGGGAAGATTATGGGTGTGGTGGAGCCTGAATTTGTGTAGATCGGCTAGGTTTTCAGACAGGTTTTTAGGAGTTTTGTACTGGAAGCTACCGTATTCTAGAGTACTAGTTCTCAAAAGCTACGCTCCAGGGCCGTGCTCTGCTCCTGTGTGCCTTTCTAAGCCTTATGCCAAGCTCAGTACGCGGTTCCCATTTCCCGTGTTGCGAATTCCCGTGCGAAGCTTAGTTGAGGATTCCCGCAGTTGTGATGGGCCGGGCCGGGCCGGATCACGATTTTCCCCGGCCGTGGCCCGGCCCTAAAGACCCTACAGTTTACCGCGAAGTTTGAATTTCTTTTTTAAAATGAAAAAATGAGCTGAATTTTAACCTATTTTCTGT
>GL380656.1:4454-18120 GCA_000143925.2 Caenorhabditis brenneri
TCGCCACGTCAGCATCAGCCTGATACTGCCTGACATCCCAAGCAATAATTGGGAGACTGTCATTCATCAAAGCATAGCAAGCAACGATGTCTCTCAAGCGAAGTCTCACACACCTCACGACATCGATATGCGATAGGCTGGCTATGGAGACTCGACACCTTCATACGGGCCTGCGCATCGTGCAGCGACCGCAGTGACGGAAAAGGTGATACTAGCTACAAAAGAATTGTTCAGAAAAAGAACCTTCTCAACTATCGATGTCGGACATAGGATATCAACGATCAAGTAGAGGATCGGTGGCTAACAAGGTAAAATTTTTCGTCAACTCGTTTCAGCTCACTAGGCGTGAGTACCGACGAGCTCGCGTTCTCGAAAAACATTAAGGAACAGCTCAGCAGTTACGAGCAACTCTGGAATGGGACAAATCTGGTCGCAGTCGGACATTCCAAGGATTTCCCACCTCATCGGATCGATTCGGCTTGGATTTTATCGTCGAGACAGCAACTATCGATTTTTTGTGGGAAATATGGATTTTCGGGAAAGGAGCAAGATTGGAAGCATCAGAAAGAAGACACCCCTGTACTGCCCCCCACCGGAGAAACTTCGGTCACAGAAGGGGATTTCATGTTTTTAGAGCGGTATATCTCGTTTCAGAGCGATTTTTGACATGCGCTCCAAGAGGAAAAAATGTTCAGCATGTCCTAATTTGCCGGAACCAAAAATAAAAAATTGGTACTTCAGTCCTCCTTTAAGTTACCATAATTCTTCTTCACATGCCACTATTTACAAAAAATTAAATAAAAATTGCTGCCAAAATAAAATATTGTTACCTACAAAACAAGTTCCCTTTGAATACTGCCGTTTACAGTAACTAAGAGGATTTCTGAGAAATATTTTGAAAGCTGCTGAACGCCACTAAAATATAAAACAAAATAATCAGAATCAGAAAATACGTATGAATATCAAACAGTTAGGGAAATGACTCTGATTGGAAAGGGTACCAGTTTTATTTATGCAATCATTGTTCAATATCATTCTTATATATAAAACGCCCGTGGAGTGTGTCCGTTTGTCCGAAGATCTGTCCCAATGTCCGCAGAATGGGAAGAAAGAGAAAGTTCACGAGCAAAACTTGAACTTGGGACCTTTTGAACGATATTCACGTGTTTTCCCTACTGCGCTAAACCCGCACAAAATTTATAGAGCAAAAAGAAATAGATAAAAGAAAGCTCACGTAAAGACGCTGAATAAATTTGGAATTTTGTGAACATGTCATTTATAGTGAGCGGCGTAGCCGCGAACAGTCCAGACTGCAAATGCGCCGGAGGCGCATGGGCAGGCTGGTTAAAATATGAAATGAAAATGGACATTTTGAAACAGTAAAATCTGAAAATTTCTTTTTCTGTTTCAAAATGATCACAAAGTCCTATCCTTTCAGTTTCTATAGTTCTCTTTCTTCGCCGTGTCGACTTAAATTTTTCCCAATCAAATAGTTCTCTACAAAATGAGTTTTCTTCGCGTAGTGGTGTCAACAGGAAACAAGAGCATTAATGAACTGTTTGAAAAAAAAAGATTTTTATTTTGAAGCTTCAAAATTTAGCTTCAAAATATAGATATACACTTTTTATATCATTTTATATTTACACTTTATATCACCTCTAGTAACTTACCATTTCAGCTATAACAGATAAGAAACAGTATCGTGACTAATAACGTTTCTTCGAGTAAGTATGTGGCTACCACTTAGATAAGAAAGCGTATCAAAAAATCAACGAAATATCTCTGATAGTTTAATCAGATGTAAAATACTGAATTATAGACATTTTTCAAAGTTTTTCAGAGCAATCAATCATATTCCTACTAAACGTAATCTGTCAGGTTGGGAAACTTTAGGTTTTGTCGTTCTATACATTTTTTCACATAGGACCGCAACTAATATATTAATTTTACTATGCTCTTTTGAAACATGTATTGGAAATAGGACTGGTTGTAGTTACTACGGAAGTTAAACTTCAGGAGAACATTTCAAGTTTTTGAAACAGTAAACAAATCATTTTTGGAATTTCGTTGTCCAAAACCTTCAGTATTGACTACCGTAATTAACTGTTTCACTCGCAACCCAATATGTAGGAACCAAATCGTCACAAAATTATCATGTTCGTAATATTGGCGCATTTTGATAAACCAAGTCTCAACAAAACGGTGTCTGACTGTCAATGCTTTTCTATGTGTGTATGGTGAGACAGAAATTTTTTGGGTTTCCGCTTCTATTTTTTTCAAAAAAAAAAGATCCACATATATAGTTACTTCTTGCAAGAGGAATACTGTCCGTACTGCAATTCCTTATTGACTTTTCAGTTAGAATATTTTCTTGTTGAACTTTTCTAGAAACGGTATTTTTTCCCTGTTTTGAGAAACTCATAGTTAAGGTAGGATTACTGAAGTAACATTAATGAAGTTCACCAGTTTTGAAAAAGTATTCACCGGTTTTGACAGAATTCCATTCCTGCAAAATAGCTGATATTCGTCTGGATCATTTATCTTTTTTTCAGTGTTTCAACGAAGAAGTGTAAAAACGTTAATATTCAATATATCAATGACATCTATTTCTCAAAAAATCTATCAAAAAAGGAATCAAGCTGATATGGGTGATGTCGGTTTTCAAATGAGGTCTTTTCTTTTTTCCCAGTCAAAAATTATTGAGAATTACCTGTAACTACATCCCTAGAACCACAAGAATACAATAAAAACGAACAAAACAAATAGGAAAAGTCCAATATGCGGAAATATGTGAAAGTGTCGAGTAATAACTAATAATATGACAAAAGAATTACAACATCATCATCATCATGACACCAGAAGAGAAGGGAGGAAGAGGAATAAGAAATTATATGAAGTAATAGGTTGGGAAGGTTTATGAGATGTAAAGAAGCGGAGGGAGGAGGGAACAATGTTCCAATGTATCTGAAGGAAATTAGAATGGGAAATTAGTGAGGAATCAAAGAGGAAAAGGCAGGAAATGAGAAGAGTTATGGCTATATTGTATTAGAAGTGGATAAGTTGGTAATTGGATACGAATAGGGTGAGAATTGTTACTGTTCAAAAAATATACATACAAACAAGTTGTTCAGAAAACGATGAAAATTAATAAACTTCTGGAGCAGGAATTTTTTGTTTTTTTTTAACTGTTTCAATAAAAACGTTTGTCTTTGAAACGTCAACTAGTTTAGTTTCATGTAAATCGGTGAGAGAATGGACAAAGAAGTCGAAAGATGATGGAGTGAACAGAGCTAAGATAGGTCATTTCAAGATCGCTCAAAGCGAAATCTCATGAAGATTTCTCAAAGATAATATAGTTACGCCCATCATTCCGGGATCCAGACTCCGGTTCCTTGTAAGGAGAACCACAACTGTGGGATTCAAATTTCGATGCCAACTGAAAACCTTCACTTTGACTACCTAATGCAATGAATGTGAAACAGAAAAAAAGTTCAGAAGTTTCAAAATCATTACATTTACGAAATGTAAAAAATTAGTTTATACTTTCATAATCCCAATCAGAAGGCAAATTTTCCAGACTCGCTGTTTCAAAGCTTACTTTCCGGTCAGATTACGAAAATCTTCGAAATTAATAGCAAATGGAAAATCACACTAAAGACTGATAAAGGTTATGTAAATTTCATCAATTTAGTTTGCATGCTGCTGTTGTTAGGCAGCAGGAAATTGAACACTCTCGAATGTTTTCTGTTTCGAATCTCGATGATAGTAGTTTCGAGCTCAAGCGCATCTGATTCTTTCTCAAGAAGTTGAAAACACCTATTTTTTAGTCCAAGTTGATTAAAAGTGGTGTCCAGTTTCGTCGTTTCACTTGTTTCACAGAGTAAAACACTAGCATCACAGCCCAAATTATTTCAAAAGTTTCACTGTTGCATTAGATTTACAAGCAATGTGCAACACCTATATCAATGTTCAGATAAGAATTTCAATGTTGCATGTACATTATGGCTAACCGTTGAGGGAAATCTTTGTGAAAAGACGTTCACTGGTTAAAGCTAAGAATGCAAAACTATTAACTGACGAGCATTGAACAAACGAAGAAAGAAGGTAGAAACATTCAAAAGCATGGAAGAAATTAATAATTTCATCCGAAATGACAACATTTTGAACTTTTCAAAAAAAAAATACTGTATGAAAACTCCTAGATTATATTTTGAAATAGAAATCCTCTTGCTCGGTTGTTTTATTTGTTCTATATAACAATTCAAGCCGAATTTTCATTGATCAGAAAATAACTACGTAAGGCTGATAAACATAAGCTATGTATTCAAACGAATGGAGTTGCTCGAAATCACAAAGACGATATTAATTCAAAACTCATTGGCGGCTCACCTCCTTTTTGTTCGTCGCTGCGCTCCTCAATGGGGGGTTAATTTGCCATGCTCAAACTCATATTTAGTCTTTTATCCGAAGGTTTTAATCAAAATTTGATTTCCCGCCAGAAATGTTGAAAATTTGAATTCCCGCCAAAATGTTTTGAAAATTTGAATTCCCGCCAAAAATTTGCAAAATCTGAATTCCCGCGAAAATAATCAAGTGTTTTGACGTTTCTGGAAGTTTCTAGAAGTTTCTGGAAAGAGGGAGAATGTTCTGGAAGTTTATCCATCTAGAGCTTGCCAGTTGAGTTTTCTGAGTACCGTAACTACCATAATCCTACAGTAATCTCCACCATTTTTTGATGGTGTACTATTGGGGTCCCTTAGATGGTACGTGCAAAGAATGGAACTAATCTGAGCACTCTGAACCCGTTTTCTAGATACTATTGGGAGCTCGGATTACTGTAGCTACCGTATCCCTACAGTAACCCAAGCTGCAAACGTCATAGAATTGAAGCGCTAGGTGACCCATGACCACATGCCAAATATGATAGAAAACGGTCGAGGGGCTCAAAAGTTACTCAGTGATAAGTGCGGCACAGACTGACACACAGACAGAGCTTGCCGCTTAGTATATAGAAGAGATCGTGTTCCGTTACACAGGCCATTTACACAAAAATGTTACAGATGAGGATCAGCTGTTGAGGTCGCCCAGCTGTTATTCGTGCCTTCAGGGTCACTGTTCGTGCTTTTTTGATTATTGTAGAATAGTTCAAACCCGTGAAAAAAAAACCCACACTGAACAAATAGAGAAAGCACAGAACAATAGGAAGCAAACTATCCACTACAAAAAAAAGCAATGTGAAACAGAGGATTAATTTCCGAGAGGTGTCAAAAACCAATAAAACAATAGAAGATAGGTAGGTATCATTTCACGAGAAACCGAAAAAAGCCTGACCTATTATCCTCAACAAAAAATTTTGAGCGAAAGTCATTGATGATGATCTCTTCTATATACTAAAGGAATAGCTCTGTGTGTGTGTCTGTACAGCGCTTATCAGTGAATAACTTTTGTACCCCTCGACCGTTTCCTATCATATTTGGCATGTAGTCATGGGTCACCGAGCGCTTTGATTCTGTGAAGTTTGGAGCACGGGTTACTGTAGGATTACGGTAGCTACAGTAACCAGATAACTCAGCAATAGCTAGAAAACGGGTTCGAAGTGCTCAGAATTGTTCCATTTTTTGCATGTACTACCTAAGGGACCCCAATAGTACACCATCAAAAAATGGTGGAGATTACTGTAGGATTACGGTAGTTATGGTACTCCGAAAACTCAACTGGCAAGCTCTGGATGGATAACCTTCCAGAACAATCTCCTTCTTTCCAGAAACTTCTAGAAACTTCCAGAGTTTCCAGAAACTTCTAGAATGCTCCAGAAACTTCTAGAATGTTCCAGAACTTCCAGAAACTTCTAGAAACTTCCAGAGCTTCCAGAAACTTTTAGAATGTTTATGAACTTCCAGAAACTTCTGGAAAATTCCAGAAAAGCCAAAACATTTGATTATTTTTGGCGGGAATTCAAATTATCAAAATTTTTGGCGGGAATTCAAATTATCAAAATTTTTGGCGGGAATTCAAATTTTCGAAATTTTTGGCGGGAGTTCAAATTTTCGAAATTTTTGGCGGAAATTCAAATTAACAACATTTTTGGAACAGGATGGAGGCTTAGGGTGCATCACTGCCCATTGATCAAAAATGAGTTTAAGCGTGGCAAATTAACCCCCCATTGAGGAGCGCAGCGACGAACAAAAAGGAGGTGAGCCGCCGTAGGCGGCGCCACCGACTGGTTTGGGACAATAACTCGTATTTCGAATTATACCACTATGCTACTACCTACTTTCATTTAGACTTTTTTGAATATTCTCCTGAAACATGGAAAAGTATAGTCCTATTTCCGTAAACTTGGACGAACTGTATATGTAAAACTTATTAAAATTTGATATTTTCAACGGGATTCAAACTATCATGAAAAAGTAAAAGTTGTCGAAGGATATATTGGAAAAGTTTGCAATAACAATGAGAATTATCTATTTGACCATTAAAAGCAACCAACTAATTATGGAACTCAAATAGACTGTATGAAACAAAGCTTTTCTCGATTCTCAACTTTTTGCCCGAATTTTCAACTTAGGCGCAGCCAATAATTGACCAAGATATATCACATTTGATTTCAGAAAGTAATGAAACAGCAAGTGTTAGTTTGGTCAAATATCGGTTCACATGTTCGGAAAAGTTGAGACTCACAGAATGCACCGAGCTATTGCTTTTGAACCGTTCAGACAATTTCTAGTAAATTGTTGAAACAGTTTAACCAGAGCTATAGTCAGGGCTGTAACCCTATAGACAGGTTGGTTCACACGGAATCTTCCGAATTTGTTTGTAGGAATAGTATTCTCTTCAAATGCACAATCAGAAAAATGCTTCTAGAAGCAGCAAACAAGATTCGTTTGAATATCTGATCCAAAAATTTTTTTTGCTCGCTTTACTACAATATTGTATTAATTTTAACAGAAACTGTCTTCACAACTTGCTGAATCCGTGAAAATTCGAGCTTTTTCAAGAAGTTATGTTAGTAATTGATTTTATCTAAGTTTTATGCATCAATAAATTCTCGAAATCTTGAAATGAGAAAGGTCTAAAGACTCGTTTAATTTTGTTGACTCGAATACTGGTTTTAAGTAGAAAACTTATATTATATTAGGACATATTAAAACAGGAAGCAATATATTGACATACTCAGAAAGAAGATTCATTAGTGGGTGTTAAAAACCTGCTAGAAAGGTTTGGGACATTAGAAAATTTCGACTTTTATGCGATTCTAGAAGGAAGAATGTGGACATTTAACTATCTAGGCATTCCGCCATTCAGACCCCAAGTTAAATACTGCACGGCTGAATAATGGAGGATCAGATGCTTCGGAAGGACATTACTTTAGAATATCTTCTTTGTAACAGTATTATAAGATCCTAATATTATTGTAAGATTATTAGTATTATATTGGAGTGTCACATATTTCAAGTTTTTGGAACAGTAAGAAAGTGGCAGCTCAAATCTTCAGATGCTAGAATTCTTCGACCTGTCGCCGATCCTAGATTTTTCTAAATCTGAACGAAAATGCATTGTGTAATTTAAAAATTCAAAACTTTCAATACTTTCATGAAACAGTAAAATTTAGAGGAGAAGCTTCCTAAAACCCTAAAATCTATGGAGAACAATACTCCGACAAAATAGGATCAAGAAACAGCGTGAAAAAGAATAAAGAACCCCAAAGAAATTCAATAGAAGAGTATAGAACCAACGGGGAGGGAGGGAAGGAGGGCATAATAAGCGAGAAGAAGATGAAGATCTCTCTATTAAAACGACAGTTCTTCGGGACTTCTTCTTGTACTCTCTTCTTCTTTCTACTCATCTTAATTGCGTTTTCATTTCGCCTTCTCGAGACTCCTCTACCCTTTTTCTAGGTCATTCATTCTCTTTTTTCTCGTGGCTGTTTGTCTTTTGTTGGAGGAGGAGGGAGGAAGCTACTTTTTTTAGCTTCTTCTTCTGGTTTTTATATAAAAAGGGAAGACCGTTCGTGATGGGTGGCATGTTAGAAATGGAAAGGAGGGGGAGGAGGGAGAGTGAAAGGGGGGGGGGGGAAGGTTATTAGGTTAGGGACGAAGAGGGGGTTGGGATGTTTGTCCGGATGTCCATATACAGATGACCAGGAGCATCATGGAGTTTCACGACTGGCAAAGATGGGTTTTTCTGTCTTGATGTCCATAAGTCCGGATGTCCAAGTTTACAAAGAGTACAAGGCTACAGGTAACGCCTATTCGTTTTTGAAATGTTTGTCCGGATGTCCGGAGAAGTGGTTAAACTAATAAACAATCCTAGGCAGAAGAATGTTTGTCCGGATGCCCGAGCTTAACAAATTCTTCACAAGCGAATTTAGAGGAGTTTACAAAATATTCTGTTCGGATGTCAAGATTACTGGATGATCGGAAGTTAGGATTGTGAAATTATTTGATTGTGTAGAACGCAACAGACTTCTGAATTGAGTTTCAGGAAAAAAATTCAAATTGAAAACCTTTTGGAACAGAATTTTTTTTTGGAAATCCAAACAAATATCAACAAGAGTCCATGAACGAATCGACAAAGTTTTAGATTGCCAACAAAAAAAACTCTTGGTTATTAGGTTAGGGGTGAAGATGAGGGATTGGGGTGTTTGTCCGGATGTCCAGTTTGATAAAAGAATTTTAGAGGTTTTGACATATTTGGATGTTCAGAAGTTTGGGAATATCGGTTTAAAGAGTTTGTTGATAAAAAAGTGCCGTTAAAATGAGTTTTGTCTGTGAGGATTTTCAAAAGTCTGAATATTCGGGCCTATATGACCAGACAAACTAGCAGGTAACGACTACCCTTGAAATAAACGTAATTCAGTCCAGATGATGAGATGTCCATGAACTCATAGTGCTGGAACTAAGAAACGATTCAAAACACATGTATGGCCGAGCTTAGCAAGCTCTCAAATATCAGTCTGTTCATACGTCGGGATGTCTGGGTGTTCAGAAGTTAAAGTCAGGAATATACTAGTGTACTTATCACAACAAATACTAAACTGGGAATAGAAAATATAACATCAGATTGAAAACTTGTTGGAACAGAATTTTTATTTTTTGGAAATCCAAAAAGATGTTGGTTTTTCAATTAATAACTCGACGAGATTAATATTTGCAGAAAAAAACCTTTTTGAAACAGTACACAATTCGATTTTCGGTAAACGTGATAAGTGTATATTAAGAAACACCCACTAGTTTGACAGAATCTTGAGAGAATGAAACTAAGTTTTTGAAACCGCGAACAGAACTAACTTTTGTCTCATTTCTTCTTGAACATATCTCACTTGATCTCTTCTATATACTAAGCGGCAAGCTCTGTCTGTGTGTGTGTCTGTCCAGCACTTATCCCTGAATAACTTTTGAGCCCTTCGACCGTTTGGTACCATACTTGGCACATGGTCATGGGTCCCCGAGCGCTTCAATTCTATACCGTTTGGGGCTCGGGTTACTGTAGGATTACGGTAGCTACAGTAATCCGAGCTCCGAATCGAATCTAAAAAGGGGTTCAGAGTGCTCAGAATTGTTCCATTTTTTGCATGTACTACCTAAGGGACCCCAATAGTACACCATCAAAAAATGGTGGAGATTACTGTAGGATTACGGTAGTTACAGTACTCCGAAAATTCAACTGGCAAGCTCTGAATGTATGACCTTCCAGAACATTCTCTTTCTTCCAGAAACTTCTAGAAACTTCCAGAGCTTCCGGAAACTTCTAGAACCTTCCAGAACTTCCAGAAATGTCTAGAACCTTCCAGAGCTTCCAGAAACTTCTAGAACCTTCCAGAACTTCCAGAAATGTCTAGAACCTTCCAGAGCTTCCAGAAACTTCTAGAACCTTCCAGAACTTCCAGAAACTTCTAGGACCTTCCAGAACTTCCAGAAACTTCTAGGACCTTCCAGAACTTCCAGAAACTTCTAGAAACTTCCAGAAACGTCCAAGCGTGTAATTTTTTGGCGGGAATTCTAATGAGCAACATTTTTGGAACAGGGAGGAGGCTCAGGGTGCATCACTGCCCAATGATCAAAAATGAGTTTAAGCGTGGCAAATTAACCCCCCATTGAGGAGCGCAGCGACGAACAAAAAGGAGGTGAGCCGCCGTAGGCGGCGCCACCGACTGGTTACTACTATAAAGGTCCCATGGTACTCCTTCCCCCTCCTTCTATCCATAATTAGACGATTTCTCGATGGAAAGGGATGAATGAACAAATCGGATTAGTTACTCTCTTGATGAAGTGGTGTTCTAATGAACAGGGGAACACCAATTGGTGTGAGAAAGCAGAAAAAGGAATAACAAAAAAGGTGTCAGAAGGATAAAAAGAGAGGGGAAGGTACTTGAAATAAATCAGATGAATAATAGGCAGTATTCAGAAACCGAGAAATTGAAAACTTTCTGAAACAGTAAAGAAAATAAAACGAATTTGGGATTCCAAGTTCTCGATACTCAACGCGGCGCAATTTTTTCAAAGATGAAAATGAATCTTTATACTGTTTCAGAAAGTTTTTGTTAATTTATCGGATACACTATCATTGATAGTTAATTCAAAAGCATCAGAATTTTAAAACTTACTTGTGAGGTTTGCAAGTCAAACCTAATGATTTTTTAGCTTTTCTGTAGGAATATGAACCATTTTTTTACAGTTGCACACAGTTCTCGAATAAAATCTTCTAGTTACATTCTCAATTTCGCAAGTATCATATGGCCAAAAACTCTGTACTAGAAAAGAGAGCGTGGTGCTTCCGATATCATCAGTTCGTTGATTTGTAATGCAAATGTGTTTAGAGGTACTTCTAAAATACTGTTTCATAATGTAATTTTCAAAACAAGCTCGAGAACTCAATTATTATGTAACCTTTAAGCGAGTAAAAACTTAAAACAAGTCTGAACTGACAATTTTCACAGTTCCACAATCTATTCAATCTATTCGTTAAAAATTTGCAGAATGATTTTTTTTTCTTGTCGTTCATTGCACAAAAGCTCAAAAACGTTCAAAAACTCACTTAATGGGTATTCTTACGACATAATACTGAACCCTACTAGATAAGACTATAAAGAGTTTCCAGCACAGTATATTTTTGAAAAATTCCGAATTTTTTTTCGAAATTTCGAAGTTTTATTCAGATTAAAGGCGTGTCGCAATTTTCCTGTTCCTCATAATTTTGTTCTGAAGACCGGCGCCTTTGCAATATCGTTTCTTTTGATAGGAGATCAGAATTCGTTCTAATCAGAAGTACTTCACCCGCAATCTTGAGTGAAAAACGAAAAAAAACTAAACAAAAAGAAAGATCAACCTTGGAGTAGAGTGATCTCCTTCCCACCAATCTCTCCCATCTTTCTCGTTTTCTTAGCTGCCAACCCATCATTACCAAAATGATAAATAGCCTTTCTTTCTTTCTTTTTTCATTAATTTATCGCTCTTGATTCTTATCATTTCATTGCAAAAAAGGAAAAATAAATGGGTAAGAGAACTTCCAACGGGGTATTTTCTGTCAAATATAGTGCAGGTCAACTTATTGAATTGTACAAAAGTGATTCTGATTCCGAATGGTATTAAAAAAAACAATAAAAGCTGGAAGTGTGCTGCATAAAACTCATTATGGATATGTTTAGAACCTCCAGTAGAGAATGTTAACAGTTAACTACAAAATTTTCAAAGTTTCAGAAACGTTTGAGCCTGACATGGGTACAACTTTCTTCAATAAATTCTTTATTTTCGTTTGCAATATTTTCTCTGAAAACGTCATGAATGAATGCAAATCATTGTGTGTTGGTGTGTTGTTTTTTTCGAGGTTTTTTGATTATCCTATACACTCAGACATTTTTTTTCAATGCGAAACGTTTAGATTTCATCAGTTGGAAAAATTTTTTCAGTTTCATAAACTTTTGAACCTGACATGGGTATCCGGTTCCTCGATTACGTTTTTTTTGTTCTCACTTTTCGAAAATGGTTGAAAACTGGGCTGTTTTTGCTAGACTAGAAGCGTTTTCTAAGATTTCCAAAAATTGTTTTTTGAACGAAAGAAGAAGAGAATAAAAGAAAATTAGTAAATTAGATTTGGAGTTTTAAAGGGGGATGGAAGTAATAAAAAAGTGAAGATATTTTTACATAGATCGACGTCTTCTTAATAAAGTGAGATGTTTAGATAGTAGAACAGCTAATTAATTTCAAAAGACAAGGGTTCTAAGAGATTTCTGTTTCAAAATGGGACGGGTATGGGTACATAACCGGGTGGCAGGGCAAATAAAAGCAATAATCGGGACTAGACATTCATTTGGAAGAGGGCAGAAGGGGCCTAAAAAGCTGAAAATACGGGAAGAAAATAGAGGAAAAAGTGAAAGGGAATGTGAATTTATCTAGACTTGATCTCCATGTTGTTGTGCATATTTTTTGACGATTTGTTCTTCGCGAAGTTTCATTACTTGCATGAAGTTGTTCACCTGGAATATATTGGAATAGTTTAAATATTTTTGCTGTTTTGATATTCACAAAAGAAGGTTTTGAATTAAACAGCCAATGACGAGCTTGAAGCTTTCCCTTTACTCTACGAATATGGAACGAATATAGACATTTGAAAACAGTCAAATCTAGAACGTTTTTTTACTGCTTGAAAACTATAAGAAAATACAACTCTTTAAGTTTTCATAGTTCTTCTTTATTTTCATCATCAAAAAATAAAATTAAATATTCTGTGAAAATATGAATTGGTTATCTACCAAAGAAGTCCTCTCTGAATACTGGCGTTTACAGTAATTTAGAGAATTTGTAAACATTTTAATACAGTGAAGATTTTCATTTTCAGCTTTCAAACATTTCCAAAGCTCTCAACACCTATATCAACTTACTGTTTCAGTTATAACAGATAGGAGTAGGCAGATAAGGTACAATAGCGGAGCTAATAACGTTGCTTGCATTATAGGTTTAGGTAGGAAGTACAAACTTTTTTGAAAACTACTTAACACTACTTAATATAAAATAAAATAAAATAGATTAGAAAGTGTATGAATATAAGAAAGATAGGGAAATGCTTCTGATTGAAAGGGATAATAGTCTTCATTCATGAGATTATTGTTCAATATTAAAATTTGAAATGAAAATGGACATTTTGAAACAGTAACATCGAAAAATGTCTTTTACTGTTTCGAAATGATCAGAAAATCCTATCGTTTCAGTTACTACAGTTTCTTTTTCCTTTGCCGTGATGTAAAAACTCTTTCCCTTAATCAAATAGTTTTCTACAAAATAAGTTCCTTCCGTGTAACGATTTTAACAGGAAACAAGAGCATTAATGAGCGATTCGAAAAAAAAAAAGGATTTTTACTTTGAATCTTCAAAAGGTATACAGAATTCCCCACATTGGAGCTTCAGCTGCTCGAGATGGTCATAGCTGTTCCTGCGATGTGTATGATACATAAGGTATGTATAATTGTAGCCGCGTTCTAACGTCGACGACCATTACGCCCGCCTGCCTCATCGAGACTGTGAATTCATAAGCATCTGCGACTGGAAGCATCACAACGCAGATGACTGATCGTCGCGCATCGCCCTTGTCCCTGGTATATATTGCATGTGAACGGGCAAGAGTGTCTATGGTCCGTTAATCAACGGGACTCACCAGGATGCGAACGAAA